>JAYJMB010016789.1:9422-44165 GCA_036873735.1 Pouteria campechiana
TATACTATAGTTGTGTTTGGCCTATCAAGACTCATAATTTACCCCTTCATGATCTACACTCAATTTACCTTATAGTTGTGTTTGGCTTACCAATACTAATCTCCTATACTATAGTTGTGTTTGGCCTATCAAGACTCATAATTTACCCCTTCATGATCTACACTCAATTTACCTTATAGTTGTGTTTGGCTTACCAATACTAATCTCCTATACTTGTAGTTGTGCTTGGTCTATCAAGAATGATAATCTAGATTTGAAGTCATGCTTGATCTACCAAGATTTATGATCTATACCTAATTCACCTTGCAATTATGCCTAGTTTGCCAATGCTTACATTTTATACACATAGTTGTGCCTAATTTGCCAACACTCAGAATCTACACTCGTAATAATAATAGATTTGCTAAGATTCATGACCTGCACTCTAGTTATTCTCATGGTTATGATAGGTCTACCAAGATTCAAGATATGTACTTGTGTTCTATCTTGTTTTATTATCTAGTTTTACCACTTTAAGATGGTTCATTTTTTCTTTAATTAAGGATTTTCTCTTTAAAGAAATAAAATTAGGGATGTCAAATAACCACATTTCTATTGTCAAGGATACAAGGATGGATGAAATTGTATATTTCTATTATTTACTTATTTCTTTTATGCATTTTGTTATTCTTTTCTAACAAAAGAAAAATTATTAGATTTTTATCTATATACAAAAATAGAGAACCTAATGTAAAAAAACATCCCTCCCTTCATCTCTAAAGATGAAATGTACAATATTGAAGTGGCCACATAATAGATAACCTTGATTTGTTTACTATTTCAGCTCTTACTCTCTCTCTCTCTCTCCTAAAAAATATAAATTGGTGATTTCCAAATGACAACTATTTTGGCTTTTTCCTTTTTCTTTGGTAGAGGCTTTGCTATTGGGCACCAATAGACTTTTGATTTTGCAATTCATCATAAGCACACTTGCATTTCACCTTCTTTGGCTAATTGGACTTTCTAGCATGAAGATTTTGGCATTCTAACACTATGTTAGAACTCCTCTAGAGACATCTCTAAGCTAACTAGCCAACCACACCAAGCTTTAAAAGGCCACACCATCAAAGGAAAAGAAGTGTCAGCCTTCTCCCAAGACAGAGGAATTCTCCATTCCTTCTATTAGCACCAATAAAACTATAAAGATCTCCTTAAGAAAAAGTCCTAACAAAGGAAAATTAAGTCCCTACAAAGTCCTACTCTCTCATTGACTCCACAAGAAAGAAAGTAAGGTTGGATATTGTTGACCAAAAGACACTCCACCAATAAGAGGAAGATTGCTACTATTTCTTCAAGGTAAAATCAATTTGCTATCCTTGTCAAGCTTTCTTGCTCACAAAAGAAGGAAGTTGACAACATAGTCACCCTTAAGATGCCTATGAGGAAGAATAACAAAGAGAAGAAATCTATAACCAGGGCTACTTCACAAAGCCCAAGGAAGCCAAACTCTAAGAGAAGAAGGGTTGAGTATGTTAGCATCTATACTATCTTCACTAGGACATGCTCCTCTAAAAGGCCTATAAGAAACTATCACATAATCACATAATTATAGGTAGTAGCCATGCCATTGCCACCACCTCTCCATGCTCCACCATAAAGAAGAGAGATTGCTTGGCTAGTTTAATGGAAGGGCCAATCCAAATAGGTATTTATGCTACTTATCTTCTGTTGAGTCAAGTATATAATTTCAAGGACAACAAAACTTGCTTAATGGTTTGAATTTAAGCAAATGAAAGTTTGTCGAGATTTCAAAGTTCAGAAGAAGCTTTAGAGTTTAGAGATAGCTCTAGAAGAAGCATCCAAGCCTTTAGAGAGGGAACTTATAGAATATGTGGAGATTTCAGAGGTTGCAAAATTATTTTAGAGGATAAGATCTGAATCCAACAAAATCAAGCAATAACAATTCAGAATATAGTTCAGAGAATGTGTTTTAGAGATCCAAAAGAAGAAGAATTTAGAATCTAAAGTTTAGAAGAATTAAAACTTCAGATTTTAGAGGAAGTAGGAAGCTTCAAAAGTCATGTTCAAAAGAAGCTTCAAAACTCTAGAAGTTATCCATAAAATTTAGAGGAAGCTTCAAAGCTTTGGGGCTTCAGGGAATACGTGTGACATTCCAAAGGAAGCAAGTTTTAGAAGAAGCTCTCCAAGTTACCAAGGATCCATTTTAAGGCTTTAGTGAGAACCTTTAGAGGATGCAAAATCTAAATTAGGAAGCTTCAAAGGTTAGAAGATGACATTGATAAAATTCTTTGCAACATTCAAAAGTTATGGAATAACATTTCAGAAGGATAAAGAATTCGATGCACTATGAAATTATAATATTTATAAGTATGAAGAATAATGTTCTAGAGATAATATTTTGGAAAATTATAAAATAATATTTAGAAGTGTGGAACAATGTTTCAGAAGTTGAAGAACTTTTTAAAGTTACAAGTTCAGAAGACGTCGAAGCCATCAAAAGGTCTAATAGATAAGTCTATAAGCTTCAAAACAACTTCAGACAAAGAATTACATGATTCAAAAATCAAAAGGAATAAGCAAAGTTTATTCAAAAGCAAGGAAGTCTCTTCAAAAGATGCTTCAGATGATGATCACAAGTTTTAGAAAGGAAAAATATAGCAATTGGAAATCTCAGTCACCAGATGGAACTTTAGAGGATGAAAGACTAACTTTAGATGATTTGAAGTGCATTGTTGGAATGAAGTTCAAACCAAGCTAAAGTTCACAATATCTAAAAGAGAGCTTCAGAAGCTATGAAATTAAATGTGGCAATAGTAACTAATAAGGCACTCGACCTTCAAATTTTTTGATATTTAACTTCATATATTCTGAAGCATGCTTATAAGGAAAATTACATTGAGAGTAGAAAACATAATTTGAAATGGTAGAAAAATTGCCAGAAGTAATCATCGATGACTAAAATCTCTTTCTAGAGTATAAAAAGAGGAATCAAATCACTAGAAAAGAAAGTTTGAAGTTTTATTGAGCCTCAATCTTCAAATCTCTTTGCAACTCAAAATCAAAGGTTTCAACCTTCGTCATCTCTCAATCAAGGCCTTCTACAACAATAAGGGAAGACATCATCTACTTGCAAGTAAGCTTTCAAGTGTATTAAAGCGTCCCTCACACTTATAAAGAAGCACTACAAAAGTTTAATTTTGTCTTTCTCATTTTATTCGTGAATACCTTGAGTTGTTAGAGGAGGCCAATCTTAAGAAGAACAAGTGTGTTTGTTCATGTGTGTCTCATGAACAACTTGTTGATTTTTATTATGTCCCCTAGAGCTGGAATCTAGAAGAATGCAGGGGCACTAATTTATGCCCCCTTGAGTGGGAATCAAGAAGAGTGCAAGAGGCACTCAAGTTTATGGCTCCTTGAGCTAGATTCAAGAAGAGCAACTTGATTATTAGAGTGTATCTCACAATCAATTACTAAGTTGTTTATGCCCCCTAGAGTTGTCATCTAGAAGAGTGGAGTGACATTAATTGTATTCCACTAAGAGAGTGGAACCCAAGACACAAGGGGTGTGTTCTTGGACGAGTGGAGTAGGAAGGTAGTCTCGAGCCACTATACATTGTGCCTATTGTTTGTGGTTGCATTAATGGCATGCACTTTACTTTTCATTATATACATTAAGTAGTAATTCATTTAAAATAGAGGGAATTTAAATAATCATGGTAATCCAATTCACCCCTCCCCTCTTGGGTTAAGCCTTACCTAAAGGGACCAACATCTTCTTCTAGGGGAAATTTTTACCATGATCTTAACTTCTACTCAAGGATATTTACCAAGTCATTATTAAGGGATGTTTTCCAATAATACCACTAGGATTAGTGAAAACATGGGAAGGCATGCAATCTTTATTCATGGCAAGGCCCTTTGTTACAATAAAAGACATTAATATAGGTGAACTTATGTAAAAGCTCCAACTTGCAATACAACTATTTTGATGATTAACAATACCATAGGGAAAAATGATAGAAATAACTATAAGGCTAATGAAATTTTCAAGATGTAGAAATACTAAGTACAAGTGGTAGTCACATTGTAGTCGCCTGTAGATATTGCTTGCACTATAGCCGAATCACAGTTGTTGGTAGGAGCCACAGGTGTTGTTCTAGTAAGATATAAAATCCTTGGAAAGCCACAACTCATACTGCAGCCACTTGCCAATACAACCTGTGACCCCATGGCCAAAGGAAAGGTGTCACCACAATACCGCCAGCCAGCCTAAAGCCTAAACCACTTGAAAAGCCCATGCCGCCTACAATACTACCTAAAAAGCATAACTAAATACTGTAGTCACTTGTAATTTGTTGCTATTAACCAACAACATGAGTTTGAAGAATTTTGGAAGAATGATCCTAGCCTATATGGAGGGCGCTGGTTAGATCCACCTATGGATCATAACAAATGCCATAGTCGCCTACCATACGCCTAATGATTCCAATAATCAGAAAATTCAAACATTCTCTCACATTTAATGAGTGCTAATTACCCCTATGAGTTGTATTTTAAGGAAAATTATAAAAGGAGTTAAGTTAAGATGTTCAACAAGTTGTTGTAAGCATTTATTGTACACTAATCTTCAAACTCTATTGCAACTCAAGCCAAAATTCCTAAATTTCTTACGTCCTCATTCAAGGCTCTCACCAACAATAAAAGGGAAGAATCTTCTGCATTCAAGTGTTCATCCAAGTGTATTAAAGGCTTCCCCTACACTCTCATTAATACACATATAAAAGTGTAATCTTACTCTTTTTCATTGACATTCTTGAGTTAGTATTGGAAACCAACTTCAAGAAGAACAAGAGTGATTGTTGGTGTGTGACTCACAAATAACTTGTTGGATTGTATTATTCCTCCTAGAGTTGGAATCTAGAAGAATACATTGTCACTAAGTGAATTATGCCCCCTAGAGTTGGAATCCAGAAGAGTGCATTGGCACTAAGTGAATTACACCCCCTAGAGCTGCAATCTAGAAGAGTACAGTGACACTAATTTGTATTCTTTATTGAGATAGTGGAACTCAAGATATTAGGAAGAATGCTTGGAAGAGTGGAGTAGAGAAGTTATCTTGAACCACTATACATTGTGTTCACTGTGTGTGGTTGCTTGATTCTTTACATATTAACCATAAATATTTTAAAAAGAGAGATTTTAAATTTAAAGGGTTTTAACAAAAAAATTAGAAACCCAATTCATCCCTCCCCTCCTGGTTTAAGTTTAACTAAAAGGACTAACACTTTATAGTCCTAAACAAGAAAAAGATAAGATTGTTGATGACTACATTGAAATATGCTAAAAGATAGTTGGTAGTTACCACGTGCCTCTCATAGAGGAATAATAAGTGAATTTTTGTAGAAATGTGATCAAGCCCGAGATTATAACATCTTGCTCGTAGCGTGTTACTTAATTTACAATTTAAAGAGAATCTCACATAGAGTCTCAAGAAATAAAGATGTTAATTATAAAACTATTACATTAACCCTTTTAAAGGAAGTTCAAAAATCACTAAGAAGTAAACCAGAGGCTTAGCATAAAAGTTAGAAGTTTTGAAGAAATCAAACATCAAATCAGAAATTAATCAAAAGTAATGTAGAAGTATTATAGTATGACATTAGAAACAAGATATGTAACTGAGAAGCACTCATAAATTATCAAATGTATCTCAGAACTACATTAGAAGTAAATTAGAACTTCTTCAACTTCAAAATGAAGCAATATCAAATATTAGAAGGGAAAAAAAAGAAGTATAGAGGCAAGTCAGAAATTAAACAGAAAAAATATTTGTACTCAGAAGATCTTCAGAAAAACAACAGAAGCAACTCTGGCTACATAGAAGCGACCCAGAATGATAAATATGCTACACAAAATCAACCCGAAAGAACCTTCGACTACATGGAACTAAGCTAGAAGAAATCTCAAAAAGACAAAAGCAATGCAGAAGCACTATCATGCCACACAGAAGAAATGCAGAAGCATTATCACACAAAAGCAATGTAGAAACGGTGACACATTGTACAAAAACAAGATTAGAAGAAAATCAGAAGCACTCTTAGAGGCATGTTCAAGAAAGCGTGAGTCAATGAAGTATAATTGAAGATAAATCTAAAATTTAGAAGCAAATTAGAGGCTACTCAGAAGTTCTACTGAAGCCAAAATTATGACAGTTAAAAAATAAGACAATACACAAAAATTTTGAAGAGGATGTAGAGAAAATTTTACTTATCATAAAAAATTCTGAAGAAACACTTTAGAAGTTCTATCAAGATAAAAATAAAAAAAATAAAAGTTTTGGGCACTCAACTCAAAATTTGTGAAATCCAACTAAATGAAAAAGTTATTACCAAATCCTGCCTAACTACTTTGAAAATAATGCCAATGGTTGCAATGGCTAAAACTTTTCAAATCCTATATAAAGATGATTAAAAAGACACTTAATCATAATTAGAGAATACATTTTGAAATTTTCTTTTGAATCAAGGGGAGCATTCACGATCTCACCACTCCAGTTGCTACAAAACTGATAAAGTATTTAGAAGCTTCAAAATCAAATTAGCATCAACTTCAAAAGGACTTTGAATCTGATTGCTCTAGTTACTTTGTCATTTCAATTAAGTTTTAATTTTCATACATGTATGCCTAAGCAAGAGGCATTATTTTTGTACATTCCATTTTGAAAAATAAGAGAGTTAGTTGGTAAGCTCTGTGAGACCAACAATTTGTAAAGTATTTGGTTAACTTTGAAAAACTAGTAAGTTAGTTGGTACTTGGAAACCAACATGTATACATTAGTTTGTAAGCTTGGAAACTAATGTGTAAAAGTTTCTAGTGAGCTTGGAAAACTAGTAAGTTGTTGGTGATCTTGCAAAACCAATAGTTTTATTGTGAATCCTGAGTTTAGTAAAGGAGACTACCTCAAAGAAGTGGAGTAGGAGCCCAAAAAGGGCCAAACCACTATAAAAATATAGCCTGTATGTGCTAAAGCTATTCTCTCTTTTATTTGAAGCAAATTTCTCAAGTTATTGGCAAGAAGTTTTTAAGATCAATTCACCCCCTCCCCTCTTGAGCTACCATCTAGTTAGGGACCAACACAAAAAACAATTGAGCTCCCCATGGTGACACACTAGGACGAATAAATTCCTTATCCTTTAGGTCTTATAATTGTACTTTTAATTCTGATACTTAGGCAGACTATATCTATTCACCGATGTTATAGACACAAATGACTAGGATGCACTGGGATCAAATAAAACATATGCTAGATAACAACAAACAAAAATATTACTCATGGCCACATTGTCCAGTGCCTATTGCCTGTGCGTCTTGTGCATTGGTTGCCTATATCATGGTAACAACTTGGGGCCTTTGCTCTCCCTATTGGTGCCCTAGGGTTTGACAAGATACTCTATCTCTACCACTCATTTGCAATCCACCATGCTTAGGTTGTTGTGACTTTTGAGATCCTATGCTTTCAATTCGCCTCTACAAGGAAGGACAATCTCGTCTAATATGGCCTAGTTCGACACAAAGAGAATATGTAACTGGCCTCCTATGCCCTGTACCTATTGTTTGTTTTGGCACTTGACCTGTCCCTCTTCCTTGTCTTGGTATTGATCTTTTCGTCGGTTCTCCTAACCTTTTAGCTACCATTGGACATTCAAACTTCATATGCTCAGGTGGTTTATAATTAAAACATACTTTTTCTAAAGATATACTACTTCCCTAATCAGTCATGGGCTTCTTTCTGCGCCCTTGATCACTATCCCTTGCACATCTTTTATCCCTTATTTTTGTATGTTCATCTTTCTCTCACTCTACTATGCAAGCATGTTCCAAGATATCTTCATATTGGGTCAACATAAATGGGGCCAAATCCTTCATGATAGATTGTCTTAGTCCTTCTTGAAAATTTTGGGCTATTTCCAAAGAGTTTGTCTGTGCCTGTGGCACAAATCGGGCCAGCAATATGAACTATTCATCATATTCCTCAATAGTTTTTTTCCCTTGATACTATGTCATAAATTTCATAGCCCGCCTAGTTCTCTCACTGGCTGGCACACAACGATGGAAAAATCTTTCTTAGAACTTAGCCCATGTCAGAACTGTGTGATCATCACACATGTTAATTTCTCCGCATTCCTCCAGTGCTCAACATCACCTTCGAGTTAGTAGAATACATACATCCTCATGTATGTAAAGACTTTGTCCATTCCGGAGATCCATTCATCTACTATATGATAATCTTTCTATCTTTTAAATATGGGAGGCTTCATATTCAAATCCATCCCAGGCTGTCCTTGGGACGTCTAGCCCAAGTCCACTACTTATTCTCTTTGCCTCATAACAGGTTTAGTTAACCGTGTAGACTCCCTTAGTTACCTTCTCTGGGTTTACAACAACTCTTGAAAATTTTGTGTTTTACTTGCCATCATGTTCATCATTGCACTGAACTCTGGCATTACTGCTTGCACTAATGGAGCAGTCCCACAACTACAGCTGGACACATCTGGCCTATCTTCCCTTATAGTAGTCAGTTCCCTCTCTACTTTGGCTACTCCATTTCTACATAGCCTTCCTTTGGCTCATTAACAATTTCATTTTCTTCATTTTTTGTTAACCTTGAGCCATTTTCCTGCGCAATTGAGCCTCTCGAATAATCATTCCTATAACTCCAGTACGAGCAGACCGTCTCCTTGGCTCTTCATCTACCACGGGAGCCTTTCCTTTATCCATCCTTTTTCTTGGTGCCATCGCTGCATAAATTTAATAGCATACAATCATTTACCAATACCCATTTGTACTTTAAAGAAAACGTTCTCTTTTATGATCCATGAAAATCACATGTGGATCATCATACTTTTATGGATAAAAAATATATGGAAATCTCAAAATTTACTAGACACATAATTATAGGAATGAACGCACAAGGTTGCAGGCACCGTGGATATTGCTTGTGGTACTCCCAGAGAGAAGTACAGTCGCTAGACATCCGCAACTGCCTTCGTCATAGCCCAGGCTCATACGCAGCCTTACTAATAACGAGTTCCCGTAATTAAGATTCATATACCACCTTATCATCAAGGCGTCCTCATCCATACACATTCATTATCCTCATATCATTACCAAGACCACCTCTTTTTCAAAATTTATTTGAAATAAAGACACTACCCACTCCACTCTTTGATGTTCAATTGGTCCATCTCGTACTCTCGGCTATGAAGCCTACTAGGCCCACAACAGCCCTATCACTGCCCTCCATAGTACCTCATCCTCATTACTCTACAAGAGTCATAAATTCACCATCCACATTTAATGAGGAAATCGGGTATATTGTACTCATCATGTCATTCCAACATATCCATACCTCATAGGTACCACAACCTGCTACCCAGGCATATCTCATCCTATGGACTCATGTCACGTCAATGCCACCAAGGCATATCATATCCACACCACACAGGGGTTATATCATATACATGCCACTAAGGCATATCCACACCTCATAGTGTCAACTCATATCCATGCCATCCAGGGAAATCATATTGTATCTATACCACTCAAGCATGTCATACTGCATCTATGCTACCCAGGCTCATCTGTACCCCATAAGAGTCACAAGTTACCACCTTACCTCCATGTCACATTTTCGTCATAATACCATCATATCCCACATATCCCATTAAATCATCTATGACTCATGATTCATTATAAAAGTCTATGCAAGGCAACATCAAGAACATTTTAATCATAATGCAAAGCCAAATCCAAGTACAAAAGAAATATAGGAAAATACATATTTTCATCATTCTAATCCTGATGCAACACATGAAATATCATTCAAAATATGGTGCCCATATGCTAAATTAAGGAATTTCATGGGATACAAATTTATGTATATAGTGAAAAGTGTCTACTTACCTTTATAGAGACAATTACACTCTTTGATCTCAAGTTCTACAACTCAATCCCAATTGAGGTCCAATGAACCCTACACACATAACATAACATTTGCCTTACTTGAAGTCCACATTTGCTTAAATAAGAAAACTTAACCCAATCTTATAACTAAGGGCAATTCATCAAATACCTATTCGGATATGTCTAAATCTCATTACACATACCATGCTTTATCTAACTAAAATATAAAACCTTTCTTAATGCCTAATTAGAGAATAGTTAGACTCTGGTAAAACCATCTAAATACATTTTACTTTTCATAAGGTCATTTCAGCAAACACTTAGCCTGCAACATTCAAATTCCCAATTTCTAGCAAAGTGCAATAATTTAAATTCTTTTCTAATATTCCATAATCATGGTTCTACATGATTAACATTGAAATTAGTCTTACTAACTGGTCTATCATGTCCCAAAATCCATAAATTCTCTTTTTAACCAATCTATTTAAAACATATACTTCACAAGAGCAGAAGTATGGCTATCCAACCCATAAACAACCATCTGCATAAGTTTCTCATGGTTAAACCACCACCAATATCATAATTATGCATTCAAATAAATTCCACATGCAAAAATAAGAACAACCCATTCAGATTCATACCCTAGCCCCTCGATTTTTGTAGAATAACACTCCACTTAAAACAAAAATCATAAATTGGCATGGAGAAAGCACTTACCACTATGATTCCACTCCCAATCTTTAATCTCTTACCACTAACTATAATAAAAGGTTCCCTTGGTGGGATTTTCAGATTTTCTCTTTTTCTTTCCCCCCTCAAATAGATGAATTTTCACTTAGAGCGGCAGAAGCATACTTATACAACAAGTTCCCCTACAAAATTGATTGAAATTGGGTAGAAAAAGGTAGTTGCAGAAAGCTTAGGGCATGGGAGCTAAAGAGGGGAATGAATTTGACTTGAAATGGGGTTGGTGCAGCATTTAAATTAGCTCCACCCTTGGTGGTTGATAACATGCATAACATGCATGCTCAACATGGCATTTTGACTCATTTTTTTGTATGATAATTTATAGAGTTTTAATCAACTTTCCAAGTGAACTTCACCACTTTGGTTATAGGATTGAAAGATTGAAAAGAAAGAAGAAAGACACATGTTTACAAAGTTTGATGAAGGACATGGGAATCATCCAGAAATGTGGGCGCCTATGCACCCAGATGGGAGCCTCTGTGCTCAGAATGTCCCACACATGTAGTAATGTGGGAGCCCATGCGCTCGGAATGTCCCACTCATGCAGCAATCTGAGCACCTCTGTGCCCAGTCGACTTCCCACAGTCTAATGTTTGGATAGGGATGCCCAAATGGGTGCCCCTGCACCCACTCCGCTCCCATGGTGGCTTCTTCTGCAAGCTACCTAAACCCTAGTGTTCTCATATAAATACATTGCAAGTGCATGGGAGAGGCATCCTTATCTCTGGTTTTTGGAGAAGAGCTTTTCATCAAGCCTTTCTTAGGGTTTTATATTAGGGGTAAAGTAGAAGTTCATTGGAGGTCTTCTCCTCTGGAAGAAGAAACAAGTGCAGGAATCAAGAGAGCTGTCAAGATAGAAACGGAAGGATTTGCGAATTTGTTTATTTTCTTTCTTTCCTTCCAAATCATACAAATGATACATTTAAGGATGTTTGAGTTTGTAATATCTATGAACATGTGCAGCCAAACCCTTCAAACTGGAGGGCAGATGAATCTTACAATGACATTGTGGTTATAATCACTTTTTGTTATTTATTGATACCAACTTGTGTTTATTTTCTGTGTTTTGCATTTAATGCTCTCATTAGACTAGCATCCATTGAATGAGCATGCAGTTGAAGTCTTACACTTGGGAGAGGTGATTTCAAGAGGGATCTATACACAGGGACAAGGATTTATGGATGAATTGGGAAAGCATTAATAATCTATGAGATCATAAAGTATGGATTCAGAGTCTAATGCATCTTGGTTTGGTAAATATGAAAAAGGGAAATTAGGATTGTCATTTTCAGGTATAAGTTGACCTTTCACTCGAGAAGGGGATTGAAAACCTTTAATCCATGATCTATAAACTAAGTGATGTTCAATAATTGCAGTAAGTAAGAACAATCATAAATGTGTAGTAAGTGAAGTCAATGATCCAGTGGTTATTCCCATTAAATCATCTTCCAACATTTATCACATAAGGACAGGAAAGGCCTCCTTTGAATGCAATAGTAATTAATGTCATACCTTTTAATTTCTAAACACCAAATAAAGTTGGGACTGTTTATTGCAATAGCTAGCAATTAATTAGGATTCCTTAATCCCCGAGGAGATGAAACTTGCTTTAATACTACAAAACTTGATGTTATGCACTTGTGGTATTAATTCCATAGCGAACAAGTTTTTGATGCCATTGTTGGGATTAACGGAAATTTTAATTTGATTGCTAATATTTCTTCATGATAGTTCTAATTTTAATTCGGATTTTTGATTTTTGTTATTTATCTTAGAACTAAGCTTCCAATATTCTAATAGAATTATACTTCTTGTTTCAGGTATGCATGTAAAATATGGAAGAACCAAATCTAATTTCTTTTGATCCTGAAATAGAAAGAACACTAAGAGAAATTAGGAGAGTAAGAAGAGTAGAGGTTAACACTATGGCAGATCAACAACCACCTGAAAGAGCCATCAAAGACTACTTCAAACCAGTAGTGAATGACAATTACTCAAGAATCACAAGATCAATGATTAATGCAAATAATTTTGAACTAAAGTTGGCATTGGTCAACATGGTGCAACAAAATTAGTTCGGAGGTTCTCCGACAGAAGATCCAAATGTGCACCTAGCTATGTTTAGAGAAATCATTGACACAATCAAAATGAATGGTATCTTAGATGATGCCATTAGACTAAGGTTGTTTCCATTTTCATTAGGAGACAAAGCTAGAGCATGGTGACAAAGTCTACATCCTGTGAGCATAGCCACTTCGAATGGAATGGTGGAAAAGTTCCTTGTCAAATTCTTCCCACCTGCTAAGATAGCCTAACTACATAGTGGCATTGGGTAGTTTAAGTGGTTAGAGTTAGGACTACTGAATGAATGCTGGGAAAGATTTAAAGATTTATTGAGAAGGTGTCCTCAGCATGGATTCCCTGACTAGCTACAAATTCAACTATTTTACAATGGATTAAATGGATAGACAAGGACAACAGTTGATGCAACAATTGGTAGCTCACTGATGGGGAAGACAACAATGGAAGCTAATGCATTGCTGGAAGAAATGAACTCAAACACATTTTCTTGGCCAAATGAGTGGAACATGGTCAAAAAGGTAGTAGGGTGTCTTGAAGTAGATCCTGTTATAGTGCTCACAGCTCAAATTTCATCACTAACTTATCAATTGGCTATATTAAATGTTGCATCTAAAGGACTGATAGGCCCAAGAGAATCATCTTTATCTATGTTGGGATCAGTTGCTGACCATGCAAGAGAGGAAATACAATACACAAATAACAAAGGGTACAACAATTTCCGTCCTAACAACCCTAGTGCTCAATATCAATCAGGGTGGAGAAAACAAGAAAATTTGTCTTATGGGAACCAAAGAAATAATGAAAATTATCAGATGGGTTCCCAGTATTTGCCTCCAAGATTTGACTCCTAGCCAACTGAGAAGAAGCCATCAATTGAAGAGTTAGTGCGCACATTTGTTACAGAAAGCAGAAATAAATTTACTAAGAATGAAGTAAGGCTTGATAATTTGGAGACTCATATGGGAAACATGAGTCCAACAATCAAATCGTTAGGGACACAAATAGGGCAGTTGGCTAGTTCAGTCAACAACCAGAACAATGATGGATTCTCTAGGGATATAGAGAAGAATCCAAGAGAACACTGTAGTGCAGTCACTTTGAGGAGTGGGAAGGAATTAGCATCCCCAAAATTAAAGGAGAAATAAAAAATTCTTGAAACATTTGAAGGAATAGAGTCTACACAGAAACTAGAGGAAAAAGAAAAGAAGGATGAACCAGCCAAACAAGAATATCATACAGGGAAATCACTTTCCCTGAAAACACTCCTATTTTTAAACCTTCTCTTCGTTTTCCTCAAACTTTTTCACAAAAAGAAAATAAATGATCAATTTAAAATGTTCATAGACATGTTGAAGAAAATTTGTATCAATATTCCTTTTGTAGAAGCACTTTAAAAAATGCCACACTATGCAAGGTTCATGAAAGAAGTGCTATGCAAGAAGAGAAGGTTAGAAGAGTTTGAGACGGTGAAGCTTACTGAAGAATGCAGTGTTATTTTGCAATGAAAGCTTCCTCAAAAGCTTAAAGATCTGGGGAGTTTTACAATTACTTGCACTATAGGAAGTTCATCATTTCATAAAGCACTATGTGATTTAGGAGCTTCAATTAATTTAATGCCATTGTCAATTTTTCAGAAACTCGATTTGGGAGAAGTGAAGCCAACAACCATTACTTTTCAACTAGTAGACAAATTGCTTACATATCCATGGGGCCTTATTGAAGATGTATTGGTAAAAGTTGATAAATTCATCTTTCCAATTGATTTTGTTGTCCTAGACATGGAAGAGGACCATGAAGTGCCTTTAATTCTGGGTAGACCTTTCTTGGCCACTGACAAAGCCCTCATTGATGTGCAACAAGGTGAATTACCTTGAGGCTCAATGATGAGGAAGTGAAATTCAATATCTATAGGGCTATGAACTAACCAGATGAAAAAGATTCATGCTATCGAGTTAAGGTTATGGATGATTGTATAAAATCTATTTTCACTAAGTATTCAAGATCCCCCAGAAAATTGCATTTCTAACTCTTTTGATCATGATGAAGTAAACTCAGATGTTGTGGAACATGTTGCAACATTAGAGACAATAATTGTAAAGAGATCCATTGGAGTTGAAGAGTTAGAGGAGGAATCTGAAGCTAAACAAGTCAAAACCGCCACAGTGGACTTGAAGCAGCTACCGGATCAATTAAGTTATGCTTATTTGGGCAACAACTTGACTTTTCAAATAGTTGTGTCTTCCTCTCTTATAGGACTAGAAAAGGAAAAGCTTGCGAATTCTAAGAGAGCATAAGTTGGCAATCACGTGGTTAATAGAAGACATCAAAGGAGTCAGTCCAGCCACATGTATGCACAAAATTTTATTTGAGGATTCCTATAAGCCATCAAGGGAACCACAAGGGAGGCTTAATCCTGCAATGAAAGAGGTGGTAAGAAGTGAGGTGTTGAAACTACTCAAGGCAAGTATCATTTATGCTATCTCTGACAGCAATTGGGTAAGCCATATTCATTGTGTTCCTAAGAAGGGAGGCATGACGGTGATAAGAAATGAAAATAATGAACTGATTCACACACGCACAGTCACTGGTTGGAGAGTTTGCATAGATTACTAAAAATTGAACAAAGCACTTGAAAGGACCATTTCCCCTTGCCATTCATAGATCAAATGTTAGATAGGCTAGCTGGGCATGACTACTATTATTTTCTTGACAAATACTCTGCATACAATCAGATTGTAATCGCCCCGGAAGATCAAGAAAAAACCACTTTTACTTGCCCTTATGGAACATTTATCTATAGGAGAATCCCTTTGGATTATGCAATGCTCTCCCACCTTTCAAAGGTGCATGGTGGTTATTTTTCATGATATAGTGGAGGACATCATGGAAGTCTTCATGGATGATTTTTCAGTGTTTGGTTGCACTTTTGATCAATTCTTACATAATCTATCCCTTGTACTAAAACATTGTGAAGAGACTAATTTAGTCTTCAACTGGGAGAAATGCCATTTTATGGTCAGAGAAGGGATAGTGTTGGGGCACAAAGTCTCTAAAAAGGGATTAGAAGTGGATCGTGCAAAAATTGTTGCCATTGAACAATTACCATCTCCAACCACTGTTAAAGGAATTGGAAGTTTTTTGGGCCACGCTAGTTTCTATAGTAGGTTTATTAAAGATTCTTTAAAAATTGCTAGACCTCTCTGTACTCTACTTGAAAAAGATACTCTATTCGATTTTAACAATGATTGTTTGTAATCTTTCAATCAATTGAAGGAGAAATTGATCTTTGCACCTATCTTGACCATACCGGATTGGAATAAGTCATTTGAAGTTATGTGTGATGCAAGTGACATGGCTCTAGGGGTAGTGCTAGAACAAAAGCATGACAAGTTCTTCAAAGTAATTACTATGCAAGCCAAACTCTTAATGAGGTGCAAAGAAACTACACAACTATAGAAAAAGAGATGCTAGCAGTGGTATTTGCTTTAAAGAAATTTTGCTCTTACATCATTGGATCGAAACTCATGATTCATACAGATCACTTAGCCATCAGATATCTCTTCTCCAAAAGAGAAGCTAAACCTCGGCTCATTCGATGGATTATTCTGCTATAAGAATTTGATTTAGAGATCCAGGCAGGATAAGAAAGGTAGTTTGAATGTGATAGCAGACCACCTTCCTAGAATCAAAGGACCTGAGCAAAAAGTTTCAACTGAAGAGAGATTCCCAGATGACTTAGCAGTTCATTCTGAATGGGAGGTGTCCATGGTATGCTGATTATGTGAACTACATTATATGTGGAACACCTCCCCCTGATCTCTCAAGACAATAGAAGAAAAGATTTATGCATGATGTAAGAGCCTATCTCTGGGATGACCCATTGTTATTCAAAAGATGTGCAGATCAGATGATAAGAAGATGCATCCCCGAACAAGAAATCTCAAAAGTCCTTAAAGACTGTTATTACTCTCCATATGGCAGTCATCATGGTGCATCCAAGACAGTAAAAAAAATTCTACAATCAGGATTCTACTAGCCTTCCATCTTTAAGGACAGCTATGCATTTGTCAAGACTTGTGATCAGTGCCACCGACACAATCTCAAGGCAACATGAAATGCCTTTGACAATTATATTGGAAGTGGAAATCTTCAAGTTTGGGGAATAGATTTTATTGGTCCTTTCCCCATATCCATGGGCCAGTCATACATTCTCTTAGCTATGGACTATGTGTCGAAATGGGTCGAAGCCATAGCTACACCAAACAATGATGCAAAGGTCATGCTTAAGTTCCTACAAAAACATATATTTACAAGATTTAGCACACCTAGAGCATTAATTAGTGATGAAGGCTCTCACTTTTGCAACAAGATTATGAATAACCTTCTCGCTAAGTATGGTGTAAAGCATAAAGTTGCACTGGGGTATCATCCCCAAGCAAATGGGCAAGTTGAAGTGTCTAATAGGGAAATCAAGCAAATTTTGGAAAAGACTATTAACCAGAGCCAGAAGGATTGGGTAGGAAGGTTAGATGATGCATTGTGGGCCTACAAAATAGCTTACAAGACACCAATTAGAATGTCTCCATACCGTTTGATGTTTGGTAAAGCCTGTCATTTACCTATGGAGCTTGAGCATAAGGCATTCTGGGCCATAAGGAAGCAAAATTAGGATGCTGTTGATCCAAGAAAACAAAGGCTCTTGCAATAAATGTGCTAGATGACTTCATACTCAATGCCTATGAGAGTGCTTGTCGTTACTAGGAAAGAACAACAAAATGGCATGACAATCTCACAATGCACAAAGAGATCCAACCAAGGCAACAAGTCTTGTTATTCAATTCGAGGCTGAAGTTATTTCCAGGGAAGTTGAAATCTCAATGGTCAGGACCCTTCATTGTGAGTCAAGTATTTCCATATGGGTTGATGGAGCTGTGCACTCAAGATGGCAAAAAATTCCAAGTGAATGGACGAAGAGTAAAGCCATACTTTCTGCACAACAGAAAAGGTGGAGATGTGATTCACCTTGATAATGAAAAATGAAAGGGAAGTTAGTCAGGCTAAGGACTCTAAACCAAGCGCTCTTGGGAGGCAACCCAAATTCTTTTTGAACAAAATTGATTCATGCAAATTGTTTTTTTAAATAGTAGTCAATCATAATTCAGTTGAGCCAAGTAGAGAATATTATTTTAAGTTTAGTGAATATAGTTTAACTTTATAAACAAGCACTAATTCAATTTTTTGTGTGCTAAGTTACAGGAGATCCACTTGAGAAGGTCATTTAAACTGCTTGACATGAACTGGGCAAGTCACACATAGGAAAAGGGGTGGCACTAATGCAGCAAAGTCAGCAACATGGGTGCCTCTACGTCCAAGTGGCCGCCCATGCGCCCAACCAATGTCCAAGATGCAGACTTATTCAGCAAATTGAGAGCCCATGTGCCCAAAAATCTACCCAAAAGCCACTTGTGGGCATGCGCCTAAACCCCCTTCCTCTTTTAAAATCTAGTAGGAGCCTCTTTGACCAAACATGTGAACCCTTTTAGCCTCATGCCCAAGCCTCTTCCTCTTCACAACTTTCTCCTCCATCCAAACTCCTTCTGAAATGAAATCCCCCACCACAAATCATTACCATTTCCAATTATAAACATCACCTACATTTACAAATTCCTCATCCATATGTTTCACAAAAATGAATTCACAAGCTAGAGGAAGATCAAGGTTGGGAACTCAAGATCATCCATTAAAGAGTTGCAAGGTTTCAACAAGAAAGAGGTGAGTTCTTCATCTATGTGATCTTCTTTCTATATTCCTTTGGTGTTTGGTTGGATTGGGAGCAAAATCTCAAGGTTGGAAGTGAAGGAAAGAAGGGAGAAAATTGTGCACATGTTGTGTTTGATGAATTTTTGGTGTGATGGGAAGAGTAAAATTTTGCCATTGGTGGGTGAGAAATTTACTCACAGTTGTTGATTGAATTCAAAGTGCAAAGGAGAGGGGGAGTTTTGATTAAAGAGGAAACCTATTTGCTAGCTAGAAGAAGGTATTCAAGTCAAACTCAAGGTGTCACCTAATAAGTGTTTGATGCATGGCTCCAAAGAAGCCATGACCAAGTTCTTAACAAAATTCATCCATCCTCCAAGTTTTGATAGCAAAAATGCAGAAGAGCGATATAGAAAATCCATTATGAGTAAGAGATGCATTTAAGAAAGGGGTGTTCATGAGTCTATAATTAAGAGCTATGATATAATTCAGGATTGAAAGTGGGTGGAATTCACTAAAACTCCAGGTGCTACACTAGTGCCTGTAATTCCTGAATTCTATGCAAATGCAAAAGATCACAAGAACAAAAAGACATTGGTGAGAGGGAAATGGGTCCCATTTGATCTCTCTACCATTAATAAGGTGTATCGGTTGCCTGATATTAAGCCAAATGAATGCTCAGAGTGAGTGCTTCAAGGACCAAATTATAATAATGTAATCAACTATTTAGCTAGGCCTGGCACTGAATGGCACATGGCTAAGGATGAACCTCTTCATTTCAAGGTATCAAAATTAAAAACTAAAGGCAAGTTGTGGCACTACTTCATATCCGCCGAACTGATGCCTACTAAACATTACACAAAAGTCATAAAGAAGAGAGCTCTCCTAAACTATGCAATTTAGAAAGGCATCTCTGTTGATGTGGGCAAGGTTATTGAGGAATCCATCTTGTATATGGCAGAAGAAAAGAGTCACTCAAGCGGATTTGGGCATTCATCGCTAATTTATGAGTTGTGCTTGCAAGCAGAGATAGTGACAAGCCTAAATGAGGAAATCTAGCATCCCAAACCACTTATCACTACTTCTATGAACCAGAGTTCGGGTAAGGGTAAGAAGGCAAGAAATGCAGATCCTAGTCCATTCATTTCTTGCGCAAGCACTTCCAAAGCTAGGAATGGCATGTCTGATGCTGAGTTGGGGCAACAAATCTCCAATCTATAAGAGCAAATGTTTGGTTTAAAGCTATCCATGAACTAGCAAAGGCAGTGGATACAATCTATCAATCTAAAATTGGAGTAGTATGAAAAGGAGCAAAGAAAGTAGTGCCACAAAAACCAATTTAATGAATAAAAGGGTGAACCTATTTATAGAGAGGCATGAGCAGCAATTCAATCATACAACTCAGGCTTTCATTGCTCTTGCCTCAATGCTTGCTGCTCAAAACCCAGAGCAAGATCTCGGACAGTTCCAACTTCCCCAACCATTGGCATTTTCTCCATATCTACCCTCTCCTAGAGAAGAGGAATCAGAGGATGAATCAGAGGAAGGATCAAAAGATAGCTCAAAAGAAGGATCAGAGGGCGAATCATCTAACGAGCAGTCGGATGGGTGAAGTTGAACATTAGGGAAGTCTTCATTTTGAGCATTTTACATTCTCATTTAATTATTAAGAGGAGACTTTTTGTCTTAAGTTTGGGGGAATAAAATGTTCTAACTATGCTACTTTATTCTCTTATGTTGCTATGTGCCATCTAATGCTCACTTATGAGGATTATATTGATATGTTGAATTTGCATGTTTGTTATATCAATGATCCAACTTTGGTGTAAGTTATGATGAGACCAATGAAATTTTGATAAGAAGTGAGCAACATGGAAGGATGATAGAAAGATGACAATGTAATTTGGAACTTGACCTGAGTTATTGTTTTAATTATTGGGGATTCAAGCACACACACTATTGCATATCCATTCTCACTTTAGTCAATTGCACTTTTAGTTATAACTTAAGTAACTGTGCATGCATATACTAGTTAACCCCTAGGAATCAAGGCAATTAGTGTAGAGACAAACATTAGATGCCATAAAATAAAGGAAATAAAGTGGGGGATCACATTTCTTAGAAAATTGCCCATGCATAAATATAAACATATGTAGTGATGTGATACTAATAGAGCCGTGAAAATGTGGGGGAATTGCATTCCAAGAGAACTGCAAACTCAACCAAGATAAGGAACATAATGGTAATATAACTCACTCAATAAGAAAAAGCAAGTAATGAAACAAAAACAAGATGATCAAGAGATGGCTGATCATGCTTAGAGCAAATGTTCTGTTTCTCTCTGCTTTTGATTTCTAGGGTGTACACTCATCATATGGCATTGCAGTACATAAGTTAATCTTTAAGCCAATTGATATAAATGAGGGAGGTTATGATCTCTTTGCACACACTTTGAATCAACAAGAGGTGAGGCAGTACTCAGATTAAAATTCCAAACACATTATCTCTTGAGTTGTCTACTTTTTGTTACATCACTTCTTTTTAGGTCTCGTACATATTGGAACATTATCCTTACTTCTTCTAGACCATTGATTGTTTTATCCTACTCAGGGATGAGCAAGGTCTTGAGTTTGGTGGAGTTGATAACATGCATAACATGCATGCTCAACATGGCATTTTGACTCATTTTTTGTATTATAATTACAGATTTTTAATCAACTTTCTAAGCGAACTTCACCACTTTGGTTGAAGGATTGAAAGATTGAAAAGAAAGAAGAAAGACACGTGTTTACAAAGCTTCATGAGGGACATGGGAATCATCCAGAAATGTGGTGCCTACACGCCTAGTTGGGTGCCTCTGCACTTAGAATGTCCCACACATGCAGCAATGTGGGCACATCTACGCTCGGAATGTCCCACACATGCAACAATCTAGCGCCCATGCACCCAGTCAGCTTCCTGCAATCTAATGTTCAGACAGGGACATCTCTGCGCCTAAATGGGCATCCCCGTGCCCACTTTGCTTCCATGGTGGCTTCTTCAGCAAGCTTCCTAAACCCTAGTGTTCTCATATAAATACATTGCAACTGCATGGGAGAGGCATCCTTATCTCTGGTTTTTGGAGAAGATATTTTCATCAAGCCTTTCTTAGGATTTTGTATTAGGGGTAAAGTAGAAGTTCATTATAGGTCTTCTCCTCTAGAAGAAGAACCAAGTACAGGAATCAAGAGAGTTGTCAACATAGAAAGAGAAGGATTTATGGATTTATTTATTTTCTTTCTTTCCTTCCAAATCACACAAATGCTACATTTGAGGATGTTTTTATTTGTAATATCTATGAACATGTGGCTAAACCCTTCACACTAAAGGGGAGATGAATCTTACAATGACATTGTGGTTATAATCACTTTCTGTTATTTATTCATACCAACTTGTGTTTATTTTCTGTGTTTTGCATTTAATGCTTTCATTAGACTAGCATCCATCGAATGAGCATACACTTGAAGTCTTAGACTTGGGAGAGGTGATTTCAAGAAGGATCTAGGCATATGGACATGGATTTATGGATGAATTGGGAAAGCATTCATAATCTATGAGATCAAAATGTATGGATTTAGAGTTTAATGCATCTAGGTTTGACAAATCTGAAATAGGGATATTAGGGTTGTCATTCTCATATAGAAGTTGATCTTTCACTCGAGAGGGGGATTGAAAATCTTTATTCCATGATCTATAAACTAAGTGGGTGTTCAATAATTGCAGTAAGTAAGAATAACCATAAATGTCCTGTAAGTGAAGTCAACCCTCCAGTGGCTATTCCCATTAAATCATCTTCTTGCATTTATCACATAAAGATCGGAAAGACCTCCTTTGAATGCAATAGTAATTAATGCCATACCTTTTAATTTCTAAGCACTAGATAAAGTTGGGATTGTGTATTGCAATAGCTAGTAGTTAATTAGGATTCCTTAATCCTTGAGGACATCACACTCGCTGCAATACTACAAAACTTAATGCCATGCACTTGCGGTATTAATTCCATAGTGAACAGTGGTCTGGCAGTGCATGCTAAGCATGCACATGTAGCCTCTCTGTGACACTTTTTTAACAACCTCTTTGCAAGAATTTGTGTAGCCTAAATATAATCCACATCTATATAATCATCCTTCTCACATTTACATTAAGTTACATATATAATTCCTTTCAAATTCCTATAAACTCATAGGCACAATTACCCAAAATACATATTTAGGAAGGTTCTCTAACCCCAAAGTTCTAGGGAATCACAAAGATGTCCTATTTCTCAATGAGAAAATTACTACTTTTAGAGCACTTGCAAATGAAGCTTACCATAAAGAACATTTGTGTCACGCTCCGCCTTCCAAGGCGTGACCTTGGTCATTTGCCTTCATTTTCACTACAACTTCTCTATTTTTACAGTGAGGTTGCTCGGGTCCCATTATAAAACACTTATACATTTCATTATTTCCTCTCCAAATTTACAAAATTTAATGGGATTTTTGTCAAAATTTTGACAGAGTCTACCATGTATTTTCAATATATAAAATCTGATATACATTTATTTATCAAATAAATTTCTAAACATCATTGTTTACAATTTCAAATCATACACAAAATTACAATTTTAATGATTATAAATCAAATCATAATTAATTCCACTAGTCCAACTTACCCACAGCCCAAAACCTGTATCACACCATTATGGCACTACACCTTGGGAGAACATATCATGCTATCACAATATTATACATCATTTAGTAAGACATGCTAATACTTCACTTTATACATCATTTATAATTTTATACAATTATACAAATTCACATTAATACAAAAATATAATGGGATTTCAATCCCAACATTCAATAATATCATCCAATTGTCTTCACTCTTTCTGACAAACCTTTTATTTGACCTATTAGTTAAAAATTTAAACATGAAAGCGTGAGTCGGGGAAACTCAGTAAATAGACATGTTATAAAAAATAATTAATCCACAATAGCACATTTCATATTAAACAATCAATACACCTCATTATAAATAATCACAAATGGACATATGTTCATCAATTAATGCCAAATAAAGAAATCCTTGTTATCTCCATCCAATCAATCAATTTCATATTAATTCAAGCTTCAAATTAAGCATACAATAAAAGGATATTCTCTATACCTTACATTAGACATCCATATCAACAGCAAACATCAAATATTCTGATCCAAGGGATACTTAGTATCCATAACAAACCAAACCACCTCAATTTTGAACAAATATGACATATTACCTACCCATAGTTAAACATACATGTACAAATTCATACAAATGGGTTAATACCCATACATTCAATGAAATATGCCCAAAATTTCAAATAAGGGATAAACATTATCCCTGGCCATCCAATGAAAACAAATGTCTACTTACCTACTGACTAATCATCATATACTCTTCTAGCTCCATTCCTTTTTATCCTTCTCAGATTATCCTGTATAGAGTAAAATCCTCATACATTTACAATACAGTTTCACTAATGTGCATTGAGCCAAACACTTATTCCTTTTTATACATTACTAATCTGATGATATTATCAAGCCTTCATTCCTTGTTCATTCCATTATTATACTCAGAATAATTTCTCATTAAAGCCTTTCAATAATTATGTACTAGTACTTATAAGTTTAAGATTCCACAGGCTTAAATCATCTGAAAAATATCATAATCAACTAATTAAGCCTTTTCCATAGTAATTACATCTAGATCATAATTTTCCCCAATTGCCAGCATTCATAAAACCCTAACTGACATGATATCATGCTTTATGCGTAATCAAGTTCAAAAATAGTCTAATTCATGCTTTAATCATTCTATCCCATCATTATTATACATAAATTATGAAATTCTCTAATTTTTTCATTGTTCATGGCTGGTATGAAACCCTAGCTTAGCAAAATCATAACATTTTATGCTCAAGTCATGCCAAGATCATTACAAAACAACTATCAACTAATTCTCTTTACAAAATTTGCATCAATTCCATCATTTCCCAAAAATTTCATAATTCTCAAAACCCTAGTTTACAAAAAAATTCAAATTTTAGATGGGAGAAAGCATTTTACCTTCGATTTCGAACATATCAACCTCTTTCCTATAAAGATCCAACCTCCATACATTTGAATCTTCCCTTAATCATGGCTAAACAGAATTTCCCTTTGTATTTCATCGTACAAATTGGAAAAACTTAGGCTAGAAGGTATGATGGAAGAAGTATTCTTCTAAAACTCCATGATTTCTAGCAAACAAGGCCAAGAATCATGGCTTGGCATAATGGGTTTCAAGGTATGGGAACAATGGGAGAAGAGAGGGCATGAAAAATTAAATGAAAAGGGGCTAAAAGGCCTTTAGAAGGTTGCATTTTTCAATGCTCCGATGCACCACCGGAATGATATCGCAACATCGAAAACCTGTGCTATGGCATCAACTCACTGGCTGCCTGAAAAAATTGGCTTTCTAAAGTGATGCTGTGGCATCCAAATTCAGTGTTGCAACATCCTATTTTAGTGTTGAGACATCAAATTCTGAAGTCGCGGCATCCCCCTTGCTGGATGCATTGAAAATTTACATTTCTAAATTGATGTCACGGCATCAAAAAACTATGCTATGGCATCAAAATTCCAATGTTGCAACATAAATTTTGATGCCGCAGGATTCACCTGTTGAATGCCCAACCTAACAGCCAGACACCATTTCAGTATTTTGAGCATATCTTTTACATATGACATCCAAATAACATGATTTTTAAGGCATTGGAAATAAAACTTCAAGTTTTACAACTTTCATGTTAACTACCGTTTCATGAAATTATCTCATATCTATGTCAAAATTATAAATAAAGAGATAAAATTTGGTGATTTCATTACTTTTTACACATACGGAGCGGTTTTGGTGCATTGATCATAACTTTCTCATATGATATAGAAATCATGTGATTTTTGATTCATTAGAAAGATAATTTCATGATCTACAACTCTTTGATCATAGCTTCAAATTATTCCATTATCCATGTCAAAAATTGATCACAAATAACCCCTTTTTTAAATTCAACATTTTCTTAATACACTTTTGTGCTCCTTTGGGTTTTCTCCATTTCTCCATTGTTTTTCTCATATATTTAATCTCTCAAAATGACATATGAACATAATGAAATCACATTAAAGTACATTTTTAATTCCTTCTCAAATACTAAAATCGTATCAAAATTTAACCCAATAACTTAACTCATCACAATTTTTCTCATAATTTCACTTAACTCATATTAAATTTCAAATAAAATTCATATATTTATCATTCAAATCATCTCAATTACCCAATTACAAGTTTTGACAACAAATTTCCTCATTTTCAACACCATGGGTGTTATAGACTCCCCTCTTACAAAATGTTTCATCCTCAAAACATTCAATGTCATTAAATTTTTGTCAATATCTCAAATTAGAATTCAATTCATAACTTGTATCACCAGCACCATTTAATTCAACTAAATTACACCTCAATCATATCTCAAAACATGTTAATTATCATCAAGTTTCAATAACATTATACAAAGACCAAAATATCTGATTATTATCCAATTATTTACTCAAAAATGATGATCAAGCTTCAATTTCATATGATATTGATGAAAATTATATGATATTGCCCACAATCATATACAATTTCAATCTGAACTCAAAGATATATTCAAACTTTTTATATTGCAGTTCATTTCTATAGTCAATGTCCAAACAGACATATACAACCATATAAAAACAATTTATTACCCATATCATATGTCATATATTCATATGCATTTTCATTATCAGCATAATTACAAAGTCTACATTCTCAATTCAGCTTTAGTCCAATATTTTCATGATTTTTGAATCAAATAGTATAAAAGAAACCTATATCAGTTTCCATATTAACATTATCTAATCATAACAATTTAGTTCAACCATACTCAAATCCTTTATTAATCAATATATGTAAATGATCCAATTTAGTGTTCTTAATCATAATGTGATTACCAATTCATTCAGAAATATTAAATGAATCATTTATAACAATCATTCCGATCCTCAATTTGTATCCAGTGTTCAAATTACCTCGACAAACTTTGATAATTCAATTAAATAGCTAACTTAGGGTTTTCACAATCACATGCAAATGGAACTACATGTGGACAATACAAGCACTGTATCCATACTTTTATTTGCCTGCTATCAACCAATACCATGCTTGGGAGGCCACCAACCAAGTAGACTTAGCCACAATTCAAATAGACTTAGCCATCAATGAACTGGACTCAGTCATAATCAAGTGGACACAACATCATCAATTGTTAGACATATTTTTATAATCAATTTCAATTCATTTATTATAATTTATCACATTTTTTACTTTACCAATGCCACAAATGCTGTAAATGCCCTGAATGCTACAAATGTTGTGAATGCCATGAATGCTATAAGTGCCATGAATGCCATAATGTTGTGAGTACCATAAATACCCCAAATACCACTATATTGTCACCCTAGCAACAGTCACCCTGAGGGTGTTGTGCTATTTTCAAATTGGACAAGATGGGTGGCCCCCTGTTAAGCTATATTAGTCCATGAGTCACATAAAATAGGCAAAATAGTCCATTTTTGAACCAAAGGAGCCATCCCGATGGGCATCCCAATCCAAATTCATAATGATCATATTCTAGCAGGCATCTAAATATTTAATACATCTCAATTCTATTTCAAGAGGCATCCAAGCATATACCTCAGTCATGCATTCAAACCTAAATCAAATAGGTCATTATACACTCTCAACCAAATAACCAAACCCATTTTACATAATGGATATTCTATCAGGCATCTAAATTTAGATTTATACAAATAATACTAGCATCCAAATCCAAGCATGCTTCAAATTTTATTCAAGTATCCTCAATTCAAGAATGCATTCAAGTTTTATCATTTCCCATTATAACACTAACTCATTCAAATCAAGTGCTCATAAACAATCACTAGAAATCATGCCTTATTACAAACTATCATTGAATATATATTCTCTCAAACTAAACAAAATTCACCCAACTTATTCCAGTGATATATAAACCACATGTCCTTACCAGGTATGTCTTGCCAATTCTAGCAAAATACATGATTAGAATGCTTTCAGTTACTATATACTATTAATTTCCACAATCCAATACATAAATAAGATTCAGTAATCAACAAGAAAAATAAATTTAAGTAGTTTAGTCATGTCCATCATTGTTAAAGGCACGCCTAGGCGACCACCTAGGCATAAGGTGCATACAAGCGTAGGTTCAATGCCTTGATTAATCTAGGTGAGGTGATGGAAATAAGGCACAACCAAGGTGCCAAAAAACACGCCTTTTTGCCAAGGCATAAGGTGTGCGCCTCACACACTTTTCCAAAACCGGCTTTCAACATAAAAAAAAGCCTTGCTTCTTTTTAACTTTACCAATGCTAAAAACTCAAACCCATCTTCTAAATAAAGAAAAACAAAGCGGAGAGAGAAGAGAAGGAAAAACAATTTTCATGGCTGTCGTTCTGTCTGGATCTGTCCACGCGAGCTTTGGTTGTTGGGGAAGAAGAAGCTCCAAGCTACTTAGTCTCTATCAATAGTGTTGGAGTGTCGAACGATAGATAAGCACCAATTTTGCTTTTTTTCTATTTCTTTTTCCCTTTATTTTCCCCCATTTCTTCTCCCTTCACCCTCTTTCCTCTATTTTCCATCTTCTCTTGAAGTCTGTCTTTTTTTTTTCTTTTTTCCCTCTTTAGGTGGTCCCACATCAACCCTTTTTTTTCTTTTTTGGGTTACTAACTTATTGCATTGCTCTTTGTTGCATGTAGTTCTTTTTTTTTCAATTTTTTTGGTTGCAACATTATTTACATCAAGTAGTGATAACAACACTTTTCTTTTCAATTTTTTCTACATGCCTCATGTATTGTTGCTAAAAACATGTGTATTTATTTTATTTTTTTTCTATTTGTAATGCTATTTACATCAAGCAGTGGTTGCAGTGCATGTTTTTTTTAATATTTTTTCTATTTGCCTCATTCATTGCTGCCAACAACGTGTGTATTTTTTTCTTTTTCTTTATTTGCAATGTTGTTTACATCAAGCAATGATAGTAGCATATGTTTTTTTTTTGTTTGTCTCATGCATTGCTACCAATACCCAATAGTGTGTGTATTTTGTTTTCTATTTACCTCATGCATTGCCCATTGTATAGTGATAGTAGCATTTATTTATGCTTCCCATTATGTAAATTTTCACCAATTTTTTTCTGTTAACATCATGACAATAATGCGTGTTTTTTGTTTATTTTTTTAGCCCATTAATATTTTTTATTGTTACCTAAATAGATTATATTTGTATAATATGTCTTTTTATTATTGCCTCCATTAACTATATATTGCTGTCTTGTTTTTCATTTTTTGCAGGGGTAGTTACAATTTTTGGTTGATATCTGAATTCCTAATTTGTACTAATTCAGTATAAATAATATGAAACAAGACCCTGCTTGGAAATATCTCAGTTAGACAATCCTCAAGATGTGAAGTTAGTCACTTGTATATTTTGTGAAAAGGTAACAAAGGATAGAATTTACAAGGCTAAACAACATTTAGTTGTGGTTTGTAGAAATGCAGGTTCTTATAAGAGATACCCTGAACATGTGAAAGAAGAACTTAGAACATGCATGTCCCAAGAAAATGATGAGAAGGAGCAAATGAATTTGGTTCAAAATTTTGATATGAATGTTTTTAGTGAGGATGAAGAGGTTGATGTAATAGAGGTCAATAGTCATGGGAAACAAATAGCTGCATCAAGTCGAAGTAGTGGAGTGGGTCCTCAATTAAAGTAACCAAAGCAAAAGGGACCAATTGATGCATATTTTACATCTGATCCTGAGAATGTCATGGAGAAAAGAAAAGCAAAAAAAATAAGCAAACAATTATTACTAATGCTTACAAAAAAGAAGCAAGAGAACATGCACGTAAACAATTTGCACGATGGATGTATGATGCGAGGAATCCATTTAATGTATTCAAATATGACAATTTTGCTATAGTAGTAGAAGCATTTGGGCAATATAGTCCTAGAATAAAACCCCCTAGTTATCATGAAATAAGGGTTCCTCTATTAAAGGGTGAGAAAGAACATATACAAAAGCTAAGGAAGAGTTATGAAGAGGAATGGCTAAAATATGGATGTTTTATTATGAAAAATGGGTGGAAATACAAGAGAGAGAGAGAGAGAACATTAATTAATTTTTTGGTAACTTATCCTAGAGGGATAATGTTTGTAGAGTCTATAGATGCTTCTTCCTTTATAAAGAGTGAGGAGAAAATGTTTGAATTACTTGACAAGTTTATTCATAAAATTGGAGTAGCCAACGTAGTCCAAGTGGTCATTGATTATGTTTTTAATAATTTAATGGCAGATATAAGAATAAATAATTTATTTTATTCTTATAGATATTTATTTATTGAGTCTTGTTTATCTTATATATTCTAATCAATTATATGCATTTTCTTATATGCTTATTAAAAAGGTTATTAGAAGCCAAATACCCTCATTAGTATTGGTTAGCATATTTTGCCCACTGTATAGATTTAATTTTGGAAGATATATGGAAGATGTCTATCTTCAATCAAGCAATAAAGCAAACAATGATAGTAAGTGGTTACATATACAACCACACTGGGGTATTGAATATGATGAGACAATACATAGGGCGGAAGGAGTTGCTTTGGACTACTAAAACCAGATTTGCAACTACTTTCATCATACTTTTGAGTATTCATAAACAAAAAAATAATTTGAGGAAGATGTTTAATTTTGAGGACTGGACAATAAGTAAATGGGTAAAAGAGTTGCTGCTATAATTATTAGCCTAAGCTTTTGGAATCATATGGTATATTCCCTTAAGGTGGCTGGTCCCCTTATCTATGTGCTACAATTGGTGGATGAAGAAAGAAAACCTCCTATAGGTTTGAAATCATTGATAGAAGGTGGGAAATTTTACTCCATCAACCTCCACATTCAGCTGGGTACTATTTTAACCTAGAATTTTTTTATTCAAATCTCAATGTTGCAATGGATGAAGAAATCATTGATGGATTATACAACTGCATCGCAAAATTAGTTCTAGATGGTGAGGTTCAAGATCAAATCATGAAGGAATTACCACTATATAGGAGAGCTGAGAGGATTTTTGGAAAAAGCATGGTTATTAGCTAGAGGACTACAATGGCTCTAGGTATATATGGTATTATTCTTTTTTAGTTTATTATTTATTACTTAGATCTTTAAAAAAATTGATATTTATATTTTCTTTAATGGTTGAATAGTGGATTTCTTATGGTTCATCTACTAAAAATTTGTAAAACCTTGTTATCAATGTTCTTAGTCGTACATGTAGTGCATCTAGTTGTAAAAGAAATTAGAGCATATTTGAAAATGTAAATGGCCTTATTTTAATATCTATAGATGTCTTCATAGCTTTAGTTAAATTTTATAATTTATACTCTCTACTTTACACTATATATCATTTGGATTTTTGAACTTCAATAGCTTCATAGAAAAATAAGAAATAGATTAGAACAGGCTCGATTGAATAATTTCGTATTCATCAAGTATAACAGAGCATTAAGAAGGACATATAATTCACGTGATACAATCAACCAAATTTCTTTAAAAGATATTAGTGAAAGCAATGAATGGTTGATTGAGACGATTGAAGGAGAGTTAGATGCAAAAGAAAAGTACATAATAGTTGATCATTCTTTAACTTGGGGCAATGTAGCTAGAGATACTGAAGTTGGTGAGTCAAGTCAGACTAAAAGATCAATGACATCTTCATTACCAAGTGCTTCAAACTTCTTCATCATCTTCTTCAGTGCATGAGGCAAATTTTGAAGAATCTAAAGAAAAAGATGTCAAAAACTATAAGTCTAATGATAATAATGAGAAAGAAGATGTTATGCTTGAAGAAAATGATGAATTTTGAAATTATAGTATAGTACTTTGCTAGTTTGCTTTTATGTGATAAGATGAAGATGATGTGAATGTTATGCATTGATAGTTTTGACTTTGAGTTGTATATACTATAATTTAAATATCAAAACTTGTAACTATAATCTATGCTCTACTTTTTGGATGCTTGTCATCTTATATTGCAATTAGTTTATCTTTTTCTATAGGCTGTAAAATTTTCTTTCGCAAGTAATATTGATCTATTGAATTTGAAAATGAGAACTTGGACCATTAATATTTAAGATGATCATTCCTTTTGATAGTTGTGAATTAGGGTAGCATTGATTATTTCAATAAATTTATTAGTTACGATTTTAAATATTTAATTTTAAGTGGTTATAAATATTTTTATGATTTTTACATAATATGTGCCTTGCTTTACTTAGGCGCATGCCTCACTTGTGCACCTTGTGCCTAGGCTCCAGAATTCTTTTGTACAATAGTGCACCTTGTGCCTTTAGCAACTATGGTCGTGTCCAATGGAGACTAAAAACGATGAAAATTAAAAAAACTAAGTTTATTTAGGATGTATTTGTTACATATAGGTGCATGATTATGATGTCAACAAAACTTGTAATACACTTGATTTATGCTAATGATGCTTTTAGCCAAATGAAGCTTGAAATGTAGGCAGATATGCTTAGAGTGTATGTACATTATTGGGATATTATTTGTGCAAGCATATTACACAAGTTATCTACTTGAAATAAGCTTAAATGTTTATAAATGATTTAGAAAAAAAGAAAAACTATTATGATCCATGTTGCATTATCTTGTTTTATCATATTATAAAGTCTTGGATCATACGATTGTGCTTAAATGAGTTATTCAAAGAATATATCCCCATTACATACTTGTGTAAATCATATATGGATATTCATATTGGAAAACAAATAAAAATATCAAAGTTTCACAAAGTGGCAAAATGCAGAAAATGTCAAGTGCAGGACAATAGCCGCTTAGTGCAGCATACTCGTGCCTATCGCATTCCCCGCAATGGCTAATGGAAATCGCCTGTGGTGTTGCAGGAAGAAGTGAAGTCTATACCTCGACCGCTTGTGCCTATTGCCTAGGACCACAGTAAAAGACCAAAGGTACCATGTCATACTGCTTGGCAAATATGTTTGAGGGTCTGAAGCACACTTCAAACCATTTGAAGCAGCGAAGGAAGAAAATTCCTAGCAAGACACATGCCACCGCATACTGCCTGGAGTGCAGCCAATATAGCAGCTACCTACGAATAGTCAGCAACATGGGTTAAGGAGTTTTTGCTAGAAGGTTCACCATACCACCTACCAAATCGACTAAGGCACAACTAAATATCACAGCCTCTTGCAGTACCACCTATTGATCCTAATGATAAAAAATTTGAACATTGAAAAGCCACATCACCCTACCAAATTAACTTCAATGGTCAAGATGTTAAGAGATCAATTTAAGGAGAAATGGAGGGATGTTTCAAAATTGTTGAAGCTATGATTATTAAAGATCCAATTGAGCCTAAACTTTCTAATCCTCAAGCAAACCAAGCCAAAGCATTCAACCTTCCTTCATAACTTTTCAAAGCTTATTTCTTCTACACAAAGGGAAGATCTTCTGCAATGTAAGGAGCAACAATTCAAGTCTTCCCAAGTGCTCACCAAGAAGCATTGGTTAAAGTGTAATTTCATTTCTATTTTTATTTGTGCATTCATTGAGTTAGTATTTAAGATCAACCTCAAGAAGAGCATTTCTGGTTGTTAGAGTGTGTCTTGCAACCAGCTTTCTAACTTGTATTTATGCCCCCCTTGAGCTGGAATCAAGAAGAGTGTTAGGTGCATTGTTGTATTCTATTATAGTGAGATAGTGGAACCCAAGGCACAAGAGGTGTGCACTTGGAAGAGTAGAGTAGGGAAGGTTGCTCAAACCACTATATATCATGTCTCTTGTGTGTGTTTGACTTGCTTGCACTTCATCTTCATGATTATTTATTTGATAGCAAACCACACGAGCACATGAAAAGAGGGAATTTGGTTAAATAGGGGTTAAGTAAAAAATTTTTATAAACACAATTCACCCTCCCCTCAATTAGTAAATTGCATAGTTTTGATGACAAACAAAACTTGATTAAGTACTAATAGAAGTTTGTCAAGATCTTAACACGTAGAAACAAATTAAGAATTGCAGAAGCTTTAGACTAGACATAATCTAAAAGGAAAATGCTTAACATTCCAAATCACTTTAGATGAACTCTATAATGTCTACACTATTTTCAGACATTGAAATGTGAAGACTAAAAGATATGGAAGCCTTTCATTAGTTGAAGAATATGTCCAAGCCACAAAAAAAAATAGCTCCATGCGCAAATTCCATTTAGTCCCAAATATTCATTTCAAAAGTAATCTTGTTCCTAAGTTGAGAATAAAAGAGCACCTCAATCTATCCAAAACATATCTTGGACAATGCAGAGACAAAGGCCAACTTCATTCAATGCTTTTAAGATTCTGATGAGCAAATTTCATTCACTTACATTACACATGTTTAAGCTTAGTTATTTGCAAATCCTTGTTTTTTTAGATGAATTTCATATTTATTTGTTGAATTTTCTAAGTATCTTAAAGATGGAAAAGAAGAGACCCATGACCAGCACCACTTGTCGGACAGCAAGTCGACACCACCGGCGGTCCAATATTTTTGCAGATTTTCTACATTACGTAGCTACGGGGGTTTTAAGGAAAATGTTAGTGTTTTTGAGAGACTTCTCACTTTCATTTTGGACAGTCCTTTCTGAGGTTTGGAGGTGAAATTTTAGGAGTTTTTCTTGTGGAGAATAAGAAGAGATTGCAAGTAAGAAAGAAGAAGGAGAGAAGATATTCTTCATTGTGATCATCCTGTCTAACGGGGTTGTTTTTTTTTTTTATGGACTAAATAGATTTTTCTAGAGTGAATATGTAACCCTTTTTGATCCTCTTCATTATGTATTGTTGGTTATTAATGCTATATAATATTGTTTCATTCATGATGCTGTTTGTAATGATTTAACTTATTTTATTGCTTGATTACCAATATTATAAGTTAGATTAATTATCAAAGCATGGTTAA
>JAYJMB010016800.1:2725-18925 GCA_036873735.1 Pouteria campechiana
ATTAAGGCCGATCTAGTTTAATGGTGAAAAAGCATCCAAACCAAACAAATCGCAGTCCAATCGATTCATCTTAAATTTTTTTTAAAAAACAAACAACAATGAAAAGCTCCAGAAGACATCTACGGCCCAATGTGCCCCTATCATTGTTAATTTGCCATAAATCGCAAAGGTAGAAGTTGAAAGACTGAAAACTATATTGGCCATTGACTGTCTTCTAATATTTTCTTTATTTTACAGGATTTTATTTAAGTAGGATGTTCTTGAGAATTATATTAGCATTTCGTTTGTAGATAACCAAACAATTATATTCCAATAACGTCATGGTTCAAAGGATTCAAACTGAAAGCTCCATCAAAAGGGGCCATCTTATCTTATTTGCTCGGGCCCTTAAAATAAGCTTTAGATCAAGGAGCCCTCGAGCTAAAGCCCGACGGAAACAGGATAAGGGTGGCCCCCCCCCACGTCATCCATCATCCATACTGGGAGGGGATAACAATGCCACGTCAGGTTAACGTGAGAAAGGGCGGGCTGGTCCACATAAACCTGAGAAATGCCGGAACAATGCAAAACAGTCTGCTGGCTGGGAATGCTTCCGTGACCCCTGCACCGCTCAACTGGTCCAACCGGCTACGCACGTGCTTAGGCGATCCAGTCGTACTAATCATATCTGCCGACTGACTCCTGCGGTGGCACCAGCTACAAAGACAGAAGTCCGAATGTGAAGTAGTTTCGCATGCGTGACGTAATTAAGTGCGAAGATCTCATCATTTTTGTCCAGCAATAGCTGGTAGGACGTTGATTGATTTGATGTTGAAGGCTGCGCTTATCCTCCTACGGCTTTCTACAATCTTCTTGTTTGGCCGGCTGATGATCAACCATGCCTACAAGCAAACAGGGATGGTGCATAATATCGGCAATTGATAGGGCATACAAGATAAAAATACATTTGAAATGCAGCTTAATGGTGTCCAGTAGTCTGTAATTTCGGGGTTACTGAGTAACCCTGCAAAGGTAATACCCACGTTAACCTGTAGATTGATTTCACCGTGTTAAATATTTAAAATTTGATTTATTTATTTCACTACAAAAAAGAAAAATCATTTAAACGAGGCATTCGGGTCAGCCCTAAAAAAACTAACTATAGAGAGGGATATTTTAACCCATCATAAGTCACATAAGTTGTTTCGTACATATCATCTAACTTAATAATACGTGTGTGTGTGTGTGTAAACAAAGTAACATCTACTTTCTAGAATTTTTACTCATCACGGTCTGCCTAAAATCGTGATTTGAAAGGTTTTTGGTATTAAAGAACTCATTTACATTTTGTACGTTGGTTGAACCCAAGTATTAACGTGTCCCGTCCCGTGTCTCTGTGACTCCAGCTACAAACAACGCGAGTTCAGGAGCCTGGCCCCAACGGAAAATTTTAGCCATAAAATAAATAATTTTTTAATAAATAGATAAAAGGTATCATTGATAATATAGATAATAAGTAAAAAAAATGAAAAAGATACCGATAAAGCCAAATATGAAAAAGAAAGGGTGGCTATTATATTCCTAATCAAAACACACCCTAATCCAAGGGTAATTAAATTCCTCTTTGAAAACAGAAAACAAAAAACAAAAAGCTTTCACTCGAGGAGATAAACGACCATAGCTCGATAACCAGGAAAGAATTCAATTTGGAGGATTGGCAGCGACTGAGGCTAGGCCCAGCACGTTTTTATAGAAAGAGTAGCATCAGACCTGTCCAGACCGCAGGGCTCAAGGAATGGTTGGTGTGAAATTGAGGATCAACACGCTGACAGCACTAACTAGTATGTAAAGTTGATGGTTTGATGGAAATTCCAGCGGCAAGCCGTACGCTACCGTGACGGGGACATGCATCATCCTCGCTAGCCAGCCAGTCCTCCCAGCAGTGTTGGTGATCATTACTTTCACCAGCATTCGAAGAGTTCTACAGATTAACAAAGGATTTATCTCTCCATTGTGCTACCGTTTCATTATCTGGGGCCGGTTTCATAAAAACTGAAGGAAACGTCATTTTGTTCGCGCAACGCGGAAAGGGTGTAATAGAAAAGAGAGAGAGAGAGAAGTATAATACTTTGTGATGTCAACCAAAGAAACTTTTTAATGAAAAGTAAAAAAAATAAAATTATTGAAAATATAGACAAGATAAAAAAAAGTAAAGTAATTATAATAGACATTAAATTTATTATAATTCTTAAAATATCAACCAGGGTTTTGTCAATTTATAGATATATTTTAAATGTTTCAAATATATAGATATGTCCACAAAACTAAGTACAAGATACAGGTATGCGGCGCATTTTTCTATGCCTGCAGATTTTAAGATTAGAAGCGCTTGTATAGTCGTGTAACGTTGGCCGGATACAGCGAATTGAAGCTTTGAGCTTGAGTAGGCAAGGCAAGTGGCAACCGAGACTGAGTGAGCATCGAATAACGGGCCCACAACTAACTTGCCAGAGATTTTCAGCTGAGATGATGTTTTGGGCTTTTCTCCTTACTGTGCACCCGATATCGATATTTGGCCACCGCATGTTCTTTTCCGGTTCGCACATTGAAGTTGATCGGGTTAATTAAGGTTGTCAAAGCGATACCCAGATTCCTACCGCCTTTGACAGAAATTATAGTTATATTTTTATAGTTTAAAATTTTAAATAAATATCCTAGGTTCGAGCCATGTTTATTTGTTACTTTAAACTATATAGTATATTTATAGTTCTAGACAAATTTTTTGATGTGTATATATAGGGGAATATATTCTCTAATCTAGACCATTAGTTTCTTAATCCCTTAGAGGATAAATAATGCCCATAAAAAAGGGGCATCTGTGGATATATCTATTCCTTTTACCCACAATCACAAATCTAACATTATTTTTCAAGTATTTGTAAAAATATACATTTTATTGGAATGCTTTTTAAAATACCAAAACCATCAACTCTTGTCATGGGGACTTGCAATGTAATTACATGTAAGGCATATGTTTAGAAGTTGAAGATTGTGATATTTTAATAAATATTTAGACAATAATCTATTTATTTTCATAACTATTTTAAAGCCCCATTTGGAAATGAAGTGAAAGAAAAGATTTCACCCCTTTACCTTCTTTTCTGCAACGTGATTTAATATCTTAGTTACTTAATAACTTTTTATTTTTCTTATTATATATATTCAATTGTTATTTTTTATTTTTTATATAGAAAGTCTGTATATTTTGTCTTTCTATATATATGTATCTATAAAAACATACAAAATTTTTATATAAAAAATATATATATATATATAACGAGATCTCCGCAGAGCTAAAGGCGAGAGAGGATGAGGTGTTGGCCGATCGCAACATTGCGGTCTAGGCACGAGAGGAAGTTGTGGGCGCCCTTAAAACGGTGAAGGCAGAGCGTGACGTTGTGGTCCTTGCGCAGAAAAAGGTTATGCTCTCTCTCTTAGGGCGGAAGCTGCTGAGGTGGCAATGCACCGAGAGGCCGAGGTATCTATTCTGAAGGTAAAGGCTGAGATGAATGTTGCACTGCGTGCTCAAAGGGAGGCTGAGAGTTCTCACAGGAAAGTCAGGGCTGAGAGGGATGCTGTTGTTACAATCGTCGGGGCCAAAGTGGAGCAGTTGGCAAAGGTGAAGGTGGAAGCTGCTACGTGAGAGGAGTCTCTGCAACAAGAGGCCAAGATTTTGAGGGAGTCGCACACCATCTAGATATCTCGGGTCCGCTGAATGCGTTTGGAGTAGTTTGCCTGGGAGCCAAAGTGCCAAGAGGTGCTGCTTGAGCTGCTGGCGAGATGTTTTAGGCATGCCTTCAACTCCTATAAGAATAAAGTTGTTAGAGAACTCCCGAGGGTTGACTTAGAAGATATACAGTTGGACGAGGAGGATATGTAAATGCACACATTTTATAAATAAAAAGATACTTTCTCTGTCTCTCATTATGCGCATATAAATCTTGTGAAATGCTTCTAAATGTAATTGCCAAGGATTTTCTTACTTGTGCCTTCTGATGAATGGCCACGTAAAGGGAGAACTCCTGGTCGGGCATAGTATAGCGAGAACTCCTCTTGGTTAGGCCGGAGCGGGAGCGAGAACTCATCTTGATTGAGCTAGAGCAGGATCGAGAACTCCTCCCAGTTGATTGAGATTAGTGGGTAGTCAAGGGATTAATGCATGTTTCTGGCACTTGTTACATATTTTGACATATTCTTTAGAATCAGCGGCTATTATGGGCTAAAAGTACCCTTGTCTTGCAGCTTTGAAAGCTAGGGTCTTTGCTCCTATGTGGTTCGCACATTCTCCTTTGTATATCTACTTGAGTACCACTTTTCCTTCCCTCTTAGTTATGCAACATAGGTATGAGTGTGAGTGTCCTCTCTGGCACAATTGTCATATAGGTAAAGAAATTTTGCGGTAAAGCGTGCTAGAGTTTTGGCTTCTACTAGATCCTGTAACTTTTCTCCATTATGTAGATAAGCATGGATGGGGTCCATCCAAGAAGGTTCCGCATCTTCTATTGCCGTTTGCTCGATCTCGAAAACACTGGGAGCTAGGAGGTGTTTCAATAAGATAGATTTTTGTAGGAGGAAAGAGGATATTGTAGCTAGCTTTGACAGAGTATCCCCCTGCTCATTTTCCTCTCTAGGTATTTGAATGATGCTAGTCTTGGGGATCTGTTTCAGCATAGTTTTGGCGGCTGATAAGTACTCCTTTATGAGTGGTTCCTTAGCCTTATATTCTCTCGCTAGCTGCTTCGCCACCAACTAGGAATTACTATAGATGACCAAGTTGGTGATCTTTAGTAAGTGAGCAATCCTGAGCCTTGTTAACAGAGTTTCATACTCGGCTCCGTTGTTGGTCGCTAAGAAGTGGAACCCTAATGCATACTCAATCGAGTGTCCTTTAGTGCTTTGGAGGACAAGTCCGGCTTTGACACTATCTTTGCTGGATGATCTATCTACATACAAACTCCAACGAGTGGCGTTATCTGATAATGGGTCCATATCCACTGCGGGAGGTCTGCACTGCTCTTCTATTTGTGTTGCCATTTGCTCTTAGAGCAGATCCGCTACTTAATCAGGCTCCATCGACTTTGGGACTACTGGAATGGATTCACTTCTATTTGTATTGGTTGCCTCCCCTATGCATTCCCAATAAAATAAGTCAAGATTTGGCCCTTGATGGATGTCCTCGGCACGAATTCATTGTCAAACTCGTTGAGTTCGGCGGACCATTTGACAAAGTGTCCTAATAGCTCCATCTTTTATAGGAGTTGCCTGAGCAGTTGGTCCTTGTAGACTCGGATCAGATGGCCTTGAAAGTATGGTCAGAGTCTTCATGCTGCAATCAGAGCATATGTGATTTTTCAATAGTAGGATACCGTATCTCTGCATCCCTCAAAATCTTGCTGACATAGTATACGAGTCTCTGATTTCAGCCTTGTTCCCTGAACAATGTTGCTACTATGGTTTTGGGTCTGACAGTGAGGTAGAAGCAAATGGTCTATCCTTTCTCCAGTGCGCTCAACAAGGGAATAGTGGCTAGATACAATTTGAGCGCATCGAAGGCTCTTTGTGTATACTTGCTGATTTCTTCTCTATCTGGGTTTGTTGTTATTTTCATTTAGAGTGCTTTAAAAAATGGGAAGCTTCTTTTTGAGGATCTGAACAGGAATCTGCTAAGTAATACTAATTGACCTGTCAGGCGTTGGAGCTCTTTGTTGTTGTAAGGTGTTATTATGTCATGGATAACCTGAATTTTTTTAGGGTTTGCCTCGATTCCTCTTTGCAAAACTAAAAATTTTAGCAATTTTCCTTATGCGACACCGATAACGCACTTTCAGGGATTTAGTTTCATTTTGTAACTTTTACAAGTTTCGAATGTTTCTGTCAAGTCCTGAAGATGGTGGTTTCAAATTTTGCTTTTTACCACCATATTGTCAATGTATACAGTCATGTTCCTGCTGATTTGGTGCTTGAATAAGTTGTTCACTATCCTTTGATAAGTAGCTCTAGCGTTTTTCAATTTGAACGACATCAATGTGTAGTAGAACATGCCGACGTCAATGATGAAGGTAGTCTTCTCTTGGTCAGGCTTGTGTATTTTGATTTGGTGGTACCTTGAGCAACTCGTGGCAAGCGTTAGAGTCTACCAGTTGGTCGATGTTAGGGAGGGGGTAGCAATCCTTTGATTATGCTTTGTTGAAAAGGGTAAAGTCCACACACATGCACTATTTTTTAGTGGCTTTCTTCACCATGACTACGTTGGCCAGCCATTTTGAGTATTGTACTGGTTTGATGAATCCAGCTTTGAGCAATTTATTTACCTCCACTGCAATGACTTCCTTCTTTTCTGGTAAAAATAGCCTCTTCTTCTACCTGATTGGTTTGTGAACACCGTTGACAACTAGCTTATGTGAGATGATTGATGGATCTAATCCAGACATGTCCAAAAGTTCCCAGGTGAGCATGTCGGCATTCCTTCTTAGTAGATCTATTAACTCTTGGTAGAGTGGCACTTGAAGGGTAGAACTGATTTGGACTGTTCTTTCTGCGGAGGTGAGGATGAGTAGAACCATCTTTAGAGGTTCTATTAGCTAACTTCTACTGATTTTTTGCTTGTCCTTGGTGTCCAAGATATTGATTTGCATATTTTGCAATACCATCTCCTCTAGCTGTACCAACTTTGCCAGATGTAGGAAATTTGACAACAAAGTGGTACGTAGATACCACCGCCTTCATTTTGTTGAGGCTTGGACGCTCCAAGATAGTTTTATATGCTAATGACACATTTACAACTGTGAAATCTAAGGGTGTGGTGGTCCTTTTGGGGTCATCTCTCATTGTGAAAGGGAGAGTGATGATGCCTCCTGGGAACACCCTGTCTTCGATGAAGCCTGTTAGTCGCCCCTTCACTACCTGCAACGCATTCTTATCAATTTGTATCTTTTCAAAGCAGTGGTAAAATAGAATGTTTGTTGATGCGCCATTGTCCACTATGATTCTTTTCACTTGGAAGTTTGACATCACTGCTTCAATGATAACAATATCATCTTGTCCACCAGATCCGTTCGCCATATCTTCCTCGAAGAAGATAAGTAGAAAATCCTCTTTCCGACCAAGTTCACTTGTGGCGGATCCGTCAGTGGTTTGGATGCAGGACCGCCAATAATGATGTTGACAATTCCTGTTATAGGTTGGTTTGCTTCCATTGTGGTGTCTCTGTCATCTCTCCTTGTGATTGCTTAATTTGGTATTGATCCTCTCCCCCACCTGGTGTCCTCTAGGGGTTACTTGCCAGATAGTGAAGTAACCTTCCCCCTTTTATGAGCTTTTTAATTTTCTCTTTTAGGATACAATATTCTTCTATATCATTGCCGATATCTTTATAATACAGGGAGTATTTGTTGACGTCCAAGCTTTGCCTGCTTTTGATACTAGGTGGATTACGGATCTGGTATCCTTGCTTTTGGATCTCGTGGAGCACATGTACTGCGGGATGATTGAGGGGGGTCACAGGAGCCCTTGACAGCTTGCCCCGAGCGGATCCATAGTTGCTATCATCTCAACGCTGTAGGGGGGGAGAGCAGTTGTCTCGATGCCTTAGATGGGAGCGGATGGCTCAATGCCCAGGGGGAAAGCAGTCGTCTTGGCATCCCAGGGAAGTGCTATCATCCTGGTACTTTGGGGGAGAACGGCTCCATCTCCTCTTAGTGCTTTCGTCTGCTTCGATGTATCTATTGATGGCTTCCAAGAGCTACGAGTATTTTTTTGGGGGCCATAGTCAGATTTGATACCTCATGTTGGCATCCAAAATACCATTTTGCAGTGCTTCTAACATGTTATTGTCATCTAACCTCTCTATGTCGAGAGAATGACGGTTGAACCTATTGATATGCTTGCGGAGGGTCTCGTTCTTTCTTTGCCTGATCGACAGCAATGACTCAACAGTCATCCTCTGTCTTCGCTGGCCAATGAAGCACTTCCAGAACTGCTCCTCTAGGTCGTCGAAAGAGCTGATTGATTCTGGAGCCAGCGTATGGTACAACAATAGTGCCGCTCTCTTAAGGGTTAGGGGAAAAGTGCGACACTTTATGGCATCTGAAACTTCTACTAGGGTCATCGGTTCATTGTACCTTATGAGGAGGTCGTCAGTATCCTTGGTGCCATCATAAGCTTCAAAAGATGATATTTTAAACTCCTTCGGAATCGGCTCCTCCAAGATCTCCTGGATGAAAGGGGAACGCTTCGCTTGTAGCCTCTCTATATGCATATGAGGGTTCTTTCTTTCGTACTTCATCGTGCAGTTTTCAGGGAACCATTTCGACTCAAGGTGAGAAGAAGCCTCCCTTTCTTGCGCTGATGTTTCTTGTCTTTAGGTTGGCTCCAGGATGTAGTTGAATGCCTTGACTTGGCAATCGCCTGCATCTTGCTCCACTAGTTCTCGTGGAGCGTAAACGATCACAGGGTTTGTCAATTGTGCTGCGGGGGGGAGTTGGCGAGTAGCAGCCCAAGGATTGAGGTGGTTGGCGCAAAATCTCCCGCTGCGTGGTTTTTGGATTTTTTATCAATTGAATCCGTTTGAGGGCAGGAAGGCTGAGGAGGAACTCCACTCGCAGGATTGCATAGTTGTTACATGAATTGTTGCATCATCTATTTTACCATGCTTTGCATCATCTGTTGTATCGCCTGTTGACTTGTCGGACCAAATTGGCCTAACAAATCCCCAAGTAATATGGTACCATTATTTTGGTTGGACAGGGAAGACATGTTGGTGATTGCAGCAAGGAGAGAGGGAGCATTCGTGGGGCCTTGCATGTCATCAGAAATTTGTGAGCTTAGCTGACAAACATTTCCACAAATGGTTTCAATGTTTGGGTCATCCCAAAACAGAATGCTGATGTGGCTCTTGAGAAGATCCCACATCGAATCCTGCAATGCTAGAACAAGAAGGTTAGAGGACATTGGAGGTGTTACAAACGTAAACACTTCGACGTTCGAGTCAGCAAGAGGACTCTTTAGAGATGATGAGATGATAGCGAGAGCTTGTGTTTTAAGGCCTGTACCTAGGTGTATTTATAGTTGAGCGTAAGTGCATAATCGAGAAGTGTACGCAGCCTGTTCGTGAGTAAGATAAGGATTCTCTCTTGGAGAAGGATCCCCGGAAGATAAACATTTGAGTACTGGTCTTGTAGAACTACGTAGTAGGTAGAATACGCATTCTATTAGGACTGGGATATGATGCGGCGTGGTACTAATTAGTTATTTGGGTATCTTTGTTAGAATTTTCAAATTATATATATATATATATATATGTTTCCGTCGGTTCCGTCGTGGCATTGCCAATACGGGTAAAACTTCAATTGTGAACGAAGGGTGTAAGTACAGCAGCAAACGCCCAATATATCAACCAAACAAAGCAGCGTTGTAGCTGAATGCCAACCATCCGTTTGTATGTTCCTATTTGAGCCACGAGGGAGTACAACACAAGTGGAATCTTGGGCATCGAACAATGTGCGCCCATGTACGAAATTTAGAAACGACTCGTGTACGTTGTCGGCCGCGATGAGGATGAGCCAGCTCAGGGAATCGATTCAGTACCGACCCTTATCCCCACGACGAAAACGTGGATTGTGTTTGCTCGCACAGTACCTTTTTAAAAACAGCTTGTTTATTTAATCAACATATGCTCGCAAGGTGAATGCTTGTATCCGAACCTTTACGGTCTTACAATCAGTTGTATTTGTACCACCGGATCTGATGCAAATAACCAGTAACATCAATGATTTTTGGGATGCATATTTTTCGTCACTGCTCTATGTTTCACTTAGCTAAATAGCTTGAAAATGTTGGAAGGAAAAAAATTTCTATCTACTTCATTAGAGCCTGTTAGATCGGAATCCCAAAAGAAGCGTGCGAGGGAGGAAAGAAAAGTAAAAATAAATAAATTAAATCATACACTATAGGATATAGTTATTAAAAATAAAATAAATAAAATTAGAATCCATTTTTTTATATAAAGATGGGACAAAGTGCAGTAAATGAAAATATAGATAACCAGAAGAGGAAAATTATGAGTATGGGAGTAATGAAAATTTCACAATAATTAAAAGAGTTAGGAAATCTAAGAAAAAGTGATGAAGGAAGCCTAAGTTTCTAAAAATGTTGCTATCTTTAACGATGGGAAATTTGGAGAGCTGGATCATAGCCCCTCGCAGTTGACTTGGGGAGAACCGCCTTCGTTTCATGAGCTACCCTTTTTAACTGTAGCATGTGATATGTATTGAATACAAAGCTTCTTGATGATATCAACTGCTCTTGTTTGCGTTGTTTCGGTGAGGCAGCTGAAATAGAATGGAAGTTGGAAATTTCTTGCATGTAACGTGCCTGGAGATAGGGGCAACATCATATTTTAGCCTTGTTAGAATTTTTCTTAGATTACTATAAAAAGACAATTGATTTATTAAGCATGTATCATAATAAAATGCAATGATGTTTTTAAAAACCTCTTTACAAATAATAACAAAGTAGTGTTGAATTATGATTTTTAAACCAACAACATCCAAATAAAAGAGAAAAATATTTAAAAAATAATTATTAAAAGTCAATGGAAGGTACTAAGAGGTGGAAAATTGGATTGATTAGGTTGATGGAATTGCTTAAATCATTTTAATTTATCCAACACTAATCCCATCAAAATCTATTTGGGTTGATACAGATTAGTTTTAACCCAGCCCAAAGTTGCACGCTTGCTTGGATGGCTCGCTGTCTCATAAATGCAACAGCAGTCCTAACCAACCTAGCCAATGTCTTCATGCACGCATGATACGTGCAAAAAATCATGCATGAACGATGCATGTACCAAGAAGAATTGGCCCAAAAGCCATGAGAAATCATGAATTTCCGTGGGGCCAATAGGGGAAAGAACTGCACTGTTTAAGCGCCACATTCGCTTTCTCCGCTTGAAGGCAGGCTATCGCCGCACACGGAATGCATCTTTGCCTGCGGCATGGGTTGTCGTGGCATGGCTGTGGTTTTTGTACTCAGCCTCCCACCGACCACTCCATGCTCCGCCCAAGCCACGAGTGACGCGGTTCGTTGCATGGACACCAACACAAGTGGGTTATCTCGTCGTAAAGTCCAAGACCAAGACAAAGATCTGATTTGACTATCGTAAAAATCCAAGACGAGGATAAAGATCAGATTTTACGATGGGCAGTCCAGATTACTCCCAATTGCACGGGTACCCAATCGACGCTTAATAATGCGCACCAGGACCAGTGACAGCATTTCATGCGTAAATGAAAGGATGTTGACAATTAATACCTTAGCAAGCACGCCCATCCATACACACGCGCACAGTTAATTGAAGAATAAATAAGCATTTTTCTTGATCCAAACCGTCCAAAACTCTCAAATCACGATAAATTGATTTTACATCAAATAGATGGCCAAAAAATACCAAAAATATCAATAGCATAGAGAAAAAGGAACATTGGTTTCTAACACTTGGACAGCATTCCAAAATAAATCTAAACGTTCACACTCCCAGGATATATACACTTTGAACGGGTTACATGGTTTGAAAATTTGAATAATTGGAGCATGAATCGAACACTGATGTTTGAGCATCTGCAATGCTTGCGAGCGGCAAAATCAAGGGGAGTACTACTACTGGCTGAAAACTACTTGGATACTCTGGCATTCATGGCTTCATATTCGTATACTCAAATCAAACCGTCCAAAGAACGGCGCGCCCTACCATATTAGAATCTTTAAACACAAAATGCAATAGATTTTCGGTAATAATAAAAAAGAAAGCCAATCAGCGTCTTGAAAGTGGTGCAAAAGTGAAGTTGCACTGATCAACGGCTAGGATCAACCAATAAACCTTGGCTTAGCATTTTGACTGCGCTTCTATCGTAAGCCTCAGGATCTGAACCGTTCCAATCTTTGAACATCTAATTTGGGGAATTGAAACCGTACATGTAAGATACTCTGTCCCAGATGTCAAAGTCCCCCACCATAAGGAAACGAATACCGTCCATTGAAATCCACGCCTCGAATCCAACGGTTGCAGGACACGAGTCGCGGAAACACGGAGCCGCCTAGACCCAGGAGTTTGGAACCTAATCATGGTTAAACCCAAAGAACTAACCATGGTTAGCCTCGCCTCCCTGTTATATAGACCCGAACACCAACGCCCCTCCGCTCTCTCTTCTCCGTCCTCGTATTCTTCCTGCCTTGCAGCCCAAGCAACAAATCCCAAAACCTCATTGCCTCTCTTCCTTCGCTCCGTTGTACGACGTTCATGTCCGTTTCCGATTTCCGGGAATCTGAGGAACGTAGCTATGAGTTGTAACGGTTGCCGAGTCCTGCGAAAGGGATGCAGCGAGTCGTGCATTCTCCGGCCCTGCTTGCAGTGGATCGACTCGCCGGAGTCTCAAAGCCACGCCACCGTGTTCGTCGCCAAGTTCTTCGGTCGCGCCGGCCTCATGTCGTTCATCTCCGCCGTTCCCGAGAGCCAGCGACCCGGTACGGTGGTGGGATTTGTTAGTAGTAGTAGTAGCTAAATTGTCACCAAAGCTTGCCTAGTTCTGTATCCGATCTGACGATCTTTTGCGTTTTGTGTTTGGATATGGTGTTTTCAGCTCTCTTCCAATCGCTTCTCTTTGAAGCCTGCGGCCGGACGGTGAATCCGGTCAACGGAGCGGTGGGGCTGCTGTGGACGGGGAACTGGCAGGTGTGCCAGGCGGCGGTGGAGACCGTGCTGCGAGGCGGGACGCTGCGTCCTCTGACGGAAATCCCGCCGGCGCCGGCTGTGCTGGAGTCCGAGAAAGCTTCGGAGGTGCGCGATCCGTACGGGCGGCAGAGGGCGACCAAGCGGAAGGTGCCGCCTGGTCTTTCGATCGGCGACGGCGCGGTGAGATTCCAGTCGTGCGATCTCGGCCTCTCCTTGATGCCCGGGCTGCCGCCAGAGAAGCGTCGGCCAGCGACGCCGTCGATGAATTCAGAGGGATCCGTGACTACCAGTGCCGAGAGCGGCGATCAGATGGACGGCGGAGAGAGGCGGCTGCTGAGTTTGTTCGTCTGAGGAGTGTTTTGCGCCAGCTTCTTCGGCAAGTGTTGTAATATCCCGGTGCCCGGAATTCCAATATCCGGCGAGGCGTTTTTGTATTTTCCGGCGGAGGATTTCCCTCTCCAGAGAGGAAAGATGAGTCTGTCGGCCTCATATATGTGAAAACCAATAAGATATAATTTTAATTTTAATTTTAGAAGTTTCTACCATTGCATTTCTCCTTCACATCTTATCTCTACGATTGAAAAGAAATGGTCTAGATGTATTTTTGAATGGTTTTTGCATTGCGCGCTACCATCATACCCGGAGCGGCGTCGAATCTCTTTTTTTTTTCGGGCGCGAGAGCGGAAAATGCCCATGAAAGGCAACCATGTTTTTAATAAGTGGTATTTTGGACAGAAATGTCCAAACGAATAGCTGTAAGAAGAATACCGATAAGGACGAAAGCAGGAAAGCTAAAGGGTAGAGACTGCGCCAGCTTCTCGCCTCTCTTGTGCTGTGAGTTGCTCATAAATGATGGGATTCACAGGTCATTGGCCAGGCAAAACTCCGCTCACTTATGGGTCAGCGTAGAGATTTGGAATCGGATGGGGGAGAAGGGAATGTGGGTCGGTGGGTGTGGCCCGCAAGTGGGGGGAATTGGCGGGTAGCGTGTGGGGGTAGAGAAGAGACGGCTCTTGGAAGGGGGGGAGAGGCGGGTAGGAATCGGGGTCGAGTGGCTCCCACCTCCCAAGTGGGCGAGTGTGCGGCGCATGTCAGCGTCGATTTCGGGGCCTTGGTCTACCCCTCTATGTGGGGGTGGGCCCCTCCACCGCTTCGTCCGTTTTCGATAAAGAATGCTCCGGATGGATGTCCCTCACTCTCTCTCTCTTGTTTTGCACTTATTATTTAGATGCTCATTCACTCAAAGCTTTTTATTGTTTACGTGTCCTGCAACAACCCAAAACCCGAATTGTGGCCCCCACCACGGATGGGACGTAATTCAAATATCATGCACAAAAACATGATCGAGTTTCGGAGTATGAACGTCGCATGCCATCTTTTGGTAGTTGATGCGCGGCTCTCGCTTCCATTGCTGTGCGTGGGACATGCGCATACGGCGACAGCATCGCCGCGCCTCCGCCGCATTTGGGATGGGGCCCACCGAGACCCGGCCTTTGCTCTCGCCCGATGGATTAGCATCTCTCGCAGTTAGAAAGTTTACCGGGCGTGCGTCTGCTACCGTGGGAAGGAAGCATCCATACCCCACGTGATGGCGACTTCGAAGCCAATCGCATTCAGCTACAGCCTAATCCTCGGCTGTTTGACTGTGGCATGGCCTAAATGTCTTGAAATTTAAGAAAGGGGTCCCACTTTTGGGACCTCCAAAAGTTGGTGGTGGTCCGAAAATACACGGCTGTAGAAAAATCCTAACGCTTGTTCAAAATCTAGTGGACATTTTAGGATTCTGAATTCATGCGGGAGTTCCATTTGGAGATGGTCTACTAGGGAGAAGCAATGGATCTAATGATCTGTTTTGGTTGATTTTGGGTGGTCGTGTTACTTTCCCAGAAGAAGTTTGCAACGTCGTCCGAAGTAATCGAGTTGAAAGACCAAGAAGTGGAGAAACAAAGTCAGAAGGTTCTAGGTTCTTGAAAAGCTACGTGAAGTAAGGACGAAATCAGAGGAGAGGGATGATCCTTGATGCGGTTAGATAAATGTAAGATAACGTCGGATATAAAGGGAACAAAGACGAAATATATACTATGGATGATGGCAGAGGTAGGATGGATTTGAAGCCAATCAAGATAAAACGTGTACTAGTGGAGGATGGTAAAAAGAAATAGGATTGATGATTAAAGGAGTTCTTTCAAATTAGACCCGTTAAGCTTTTGATATAATATAGTTATCTTTTAATAGTTTACTTTAAATCCTGTAAGCTTGAAATTATACATGCTAGCATCCGTTAAAACTGGTAAAAATAATTGGTTAATACTTTTTAATTTTGAATTCCAACCCACTTTTCTGTCTGTTCGGTTGATATTGAGCTATTGCCGGGCATGAAGGACAAGACATTTGGCAGCCATGATTAGAGATAAAGATGTAATATGCGTGGGCCCTTTGTGGAGGTAGCCATGATCGAGATCAACGAACTCACTTCAAGAGAAAGTGGCATGGACAGTTTCTGGTGAGTTTCTTTGGCGCTCGTGAAAGAGAGGAGAGAGAAGGGTTGTCGAATCTGTCGTTTTCTAGCGAGGGCAAGGGAGAGTCGACGGCCCCATCAAATGCCCCCGTCGCTCCCAACCCCAAAAGCCTATACCCTTGTTATTTCCTTGGCTGGCTCCTTTTTCTTCTATCTGGTGGTGATTCTGCTACATCTCGTGTATATGTATCAGATTTTTTTAATGAAAGTGAAAGAAAAAAAATAAACTGATTGGAAGGATATGGACGAGTAAACCTTAATTCAGGAGAAACAACAACACGTTTTTATCCGAAAAAGGAATATTTAACCTCTGTTTCTACCGTTTATCAATTGATTCTGGCGACATCAAGATCTAACATGCACGACTTTTAAATTTTTAAGGTTTAAATTAAAATATAAAAAACTGGATTAATTTACAATATTGTAAATTTCATGGGTCTAATTTGCAAAACATATTTTTTTAAAAATATATTTATTATGAAAAATAAGCGGCGAAAGGGAAATGGAACTCCCTTGTTGCACACATCACATCTGCGGCAGATCTTATGCAATATCTGCGTGGAAGCCAAAAATTCCAGCAATCTGGTTTAGCTCGTGGTTATCCACGTGAATGTAACATGCATTGCTGAATTCCAGGAAAATTGCGACAGGCCCACACCAACCGCCTTATTGCTGCCAAATGACGACGCACGGTACCTTAAAAATATGGTCGATTGGAAGAGATGCATGGAAGCTACTCATCGATCACAAGTCTAGACGGTCCACATATTTTGACAAAGTTACATTTTATTCGTCCATTTTTGAAATTCCGCTCCGGTACGCAGACTTTGTTGTTTCGAATTTTATCTGAGACGAATGGTTCAGATTGCTCATGTTCATCAGCTTAATAATCCGATTGCAACATGATGCATGGGAA
>JAYJMB010016800.1:27279-44159 GCA_036873735.1 Pouteria campechiana
TACCCACGAATGAGTGCATGGAAATGTCTCATTTATATACACCAGCTTTCCTTCACAAAAATAGCTTGTATACACCCTGTAATCTATGCATACAAAAAATACATGATGCGGCCCCACACCACCCCACCCCACCCCAAACCCCTACATAGGGGCAGAAATGGTGAGTGAGCAGCTTCGCATTGCACAGCCGACCAATTTGCCTTATTACCTCCAAAAGCCCCTCTCGGGTTAGAAGAAAAAAACAAAGTGAAGTTAGCATTTAGAAATGGTCGTCGTAGTCACAAAGATCATCTGTACTAGGGTTGCGTCAGGTGTGGTGTGCGTTTCAGTTGAAGGAGATGCGTCCGCAGGCTGCATTCTTCTACCTGCTTTCGGTTGGAAATCTTGTGTTAATAGCAAAAAGTTGGAAAGTTTGGAGAACAGGAAGTGATGGCAGGGACCTTTTTGCCTACTTTTGCAGCAAATCATGAAAAATGATAATGATGATTTGGGCATGAAAACCAGATATTTCCCAGTTTGTAAACAGAGATGAGAAAGGTCAATGCTATTCACATATAGCGTTCATGATATTAATCTCACAAAAATCTGCCAATGTAGAGGTGATCTAGTCTTCTCTTGAGGCAACTCAACCTGTATGTTTTGCAACAGAATAGGCTGGTTTTATTCATCATTGCCACATTTATACAAAAGGAAAGTTGATCAAAAGATACTAATCACTGAAAGATGCAGGGGCTTGTAAACACAGCTGGGTCTTGTCAAAGCCATGACACACAGTGGTGTTGAACTGAAGAACAGCTGTCACGCATATGTACAAAAATCTCACCAAATAACATACAAGTCGACCCACACCCACCCATGACATATACAGTGATGTTGACCTGAAGAGCAGCTGTCATGCATATATGTAAAAAATCTCACCAAATAACACACACACAAACACGACAAATAGCATGCTGATTAGGCTATTATCAAAAAAGGAATCTAAAACAGGATCGATTGCTGTTACCTGCATTGCTGACACTGTTGACAAGAGATTTTTGCATTGATCCAGCAGAGCTCGCTCTTGTGAAGCCACACTGGCAAGTTCTGTCACCAAGGAGTTCATCCCCTCCAACTGTAAATAAAAGCATGATCTTATAAGTCAAGGTAAAGGGGTCGGAGATGAGAAGGATGGCTTTCAGACTAAAAGCAAAAAAGTTTTCAAGTAACAGGTTCATTCAATCAACCAGTGATCAAAGATCATAGAGATGCCTCAACAAAACTAAAAGACCAACCAACAAAACAATTTAAAACAGATTAGTAGACAGACTGAACTCCACTGACGATAAATGACACAATACATGGATCTATGATGCAACTTGCATGCATTTTATCGGTGATGATAAAACAGCATTCTCGGTCACTCTTGATGCGACAAGACCCACCTTAGTACATTGTTTCTTCTACCAACAATGTGGAAGTGCCACATTGGTAGCTCCCTCGTCATTTTCAAATTTTATATGAACCTCCACCTAGGGGGTTCTTTGAAGTCAACATTTCAAAAAGCACAGCTGGTCATTCTTTTCCTCTAACAATTTGACCGCCAAACTCTTACTCAAGAGTGATCAATGCAAAAAGTTTGACAGTTTTTTATTTCTCGATCAACTTAGAGGTCATCTAAATTTTTTGCTCCCTTTTGACATAGGAGCAATCAATTTTGATCTCTCTTTTCTGTAACAGATTCTTCCAACTTGGTGGGTATTTGTTTGACTCATCTGAAGACTAGAACCAGTTGGGTCAGTTATGACTCACTCATCTCATTGCATTGGTGGTCCAGAGACTAGTGTTCACTTTATTGATAATTAAAAATCCATCAGTGGTCCCCAAAAATAGATATTATCACTTTTATCCATGATGATATCATTTTTATCAAAAAAAAAATGAACAAATAAAAAATTAATAAAAAACTCCTTGACAAATTAAAATAAATATAAATACACATTCAAGCCAAAAAAAAAAGAACTTTAAATGCAAACATTTAACGACCAATGGAAATACATGTAACCCTAACAAATTTAGCATGACATTAATACATGAAAAATTAAGTATAAAATGATATAAACATAAATAAATGATATGCATTTAGAGAGGTTATTATAGTTGAAAATCAATAAGGAAATAAATGGTCAAAAGGGAGGTTTCAAGCAATAATTGATAAGAAAAAGATCATATAATATTTCCAATAATATCGAAAATTAGAAATAATATCAATAATATCTTCAATATTATTAATAATATGCTTGATAATATTGATAAAATCTGCAATAGATGAAAATATCAACTGCTTATAAGATAATTTATCAGTCATCTCCCAAAAGGATATTATTGGAGATAATATTGATAAAGTGAACATTAGTCCAAACACGACAGGTTCCAACTGAAACAAATACACGTTTGATGAAGCTGAATATTACTGAACTACATTAAAACCATGGTGCAATTTTATTTGATCGAGTGACTTGATTATTTGGTCTGTAGACAATCCCCAAAAGATCAACGCATGAACACTTGAATGTGTAACCAGAAAATCCAATAAATCAGCATCATAGATAGCATGATGCTAGTGGCCAAGGTTAGGGTTTCTTTTCAAGTTTTTTTCTATAATTATTTTCTTGCTTTCCCTTCAGATTTATGTGGCAGTTATTTACATTTTACGCAAACCATTTATAACATTATGTTGCCTGCAGAGCCAATTAGCACATTCAATATTGTTTTAGTAACATACTCCGAACATGATGCTGCTAATTTCTGAACAACCCAAGGGTTGGGAACATTTACTTATATAAATGTCTGTTAGGAGTAAATATGTGCCATAATATTCTATTGAGAATTAGATATCACCAAAATCCACTATAATAAGTTTCTCTAGAAAAGTTTTTAAACATTTTGAGAATATTCACCAAGTATTGCAGTGTTTGAAATAATCTTCCCAACAAGGAACCATCAGGCCTCAATTCCTCCACAAATGCACAATTATTCGATTCTCAGTTACAGACATGTTAGACCCAGAACTCGCTATTTCAGACCTGGACCTTGATTTGATCAAACCCAGCATCAGTGCTGGATGCCCAATTTCTCTGGTTTATAAACCAGACTGAAGTAGCCAAATCAAACTGGTTCAAGTGCAATGGGTCTCTAGTTGGTCAGGTCAATTTTGGAAAACCTTTGTATACAATATGGAGGAAGAAAGAAAAAAGGAATGGACTACATGAACTGGCCAATCCAACTGACTGAACTGGTAAACCGCCATCATGGTCACAGGCAAGTAGAAAAAAACAATGGACCCATTACATGAATTCACAGAAGTTAATGTTTAATGAATTTTCTCAGCCGTCATGGTTAAAGGCAAGTAGAAAAAAGCAATGGACCCATTACATGAGGTTACAGCAGGTAAAGTTTAATGAATTTGCTCATGGATTTCAGGGTTGAATCTCAAACTGGACACTTTTGCTTAAGTATTTAAGATTTCACCTATGAATTTTCAATCTATGCATCTTTTTTTACAAGGCATGCTAAAAGAAAACCCTTAAATGGTTCAAACCGAACTCATGGACAAGCTGATTTGAACCATACTGCTCAATCATCTGGTTCCATAAAAGCATATTGAGGATCGCGCAGTCATAAATTTGACAACTCCAAATTCAGATGGACCTAAATTTGATAATTCAAAGCAGTGAAGAAGAGTTAAAAATGCTGGTGACCATACCTTTGATGATAAAGAGCATATTGAGGATCCCATGAACTGCATCACATCAACTGCTGAGCCAACAGCATCCTTCACTTTTTGGATATCTGCCTGTTAAAGACAGAAATTGAAATTGTATCACCAACCAGATCAACATCATAACAATATCCTGAAGACCACTTCTTACAGTAAAGATGGATACATCACATACCCTTGCTCCGCCAGTGACTGGAAGGCGAAGGGTGCTAGCCTTTAGAGCTTCAATTGCTTCTGACAAAGAACTGGAATGGTCTTTGTCAAGATGAGACCACTCTTCCAGGTAGGACATCTACATTGCCCGAATGCCAAGACATGTGAGAAACATTCCATCAAGAGAATGGAAGCCGAATTAAAATAACATGTATTATGAATATTTCAGAAAGTCATTTCCATAGCATGGGGAAAAAATGTGTCCCCTTCATCCTAAATTATTGTGCATTCCACATTTGCAAGCACCAATGCCCATTTGAAATAAAAATTTCCTTTTCCCCCTGTTTTATTCTTTGTTCTCTCTGTTGTCTTGATTGGAGAAGAAGAGGTGTTAAGCTGAAACTAATTGCAAAACTCAATTCTTCAAAATTAGAGATTAGAGACAACCGTTGTGACGTGAGACATAAGAGGAGGTTGTTAGGTCAGGCTATACAATGATTCTGAACAACAAACTGCCCCTCCAATTGCCATCATGAATAATTTCAATCAACTTTTCTCCCAAAAAGGAAACTACTAGGATTTGAACAGTGGACTGCTCATGCAATGAATCCCTACCAGTTTAAAACTTCTAAGGGCAAGCTGAGATACATGGGCTAGAAACATATGTTAAAAAGGGCACTCCAATAGAGGGTTGAGACATCTGCATATATCCTTAAGAGTAAAATCAGTATATCCTCATGGTAAAATCAGTACCTCAATGATAGACTGGATCTGAGCCAACCCAAAATAAAAGGTATACAGTATATGTAATCATGCAGCTGGCAAGAAATTTTGTTTAATTGGATTTGACTGTATTCTGATGAGTTTTAAATTCCTGTCTTGGATATGTAATGAGAGAGAGGTGTTGTTGGATCCCAAAGACCATGGTGGTGCACAGTCAAACACCCATGCCATGTTAACAGATTGAACCGCTTAAAAGTTTTGAATGCAATGTGTAATGTCAAAAATACATTTTTGGGAGATTTTTAAAAACAGATTAGCCTTTTCAAACACCTCATAGGATAGACTCAGCAATTGAAAATGCATCCAGATTCGAATCAACCCAAACAGACAACAAACCTTAAGAGACAGAGAGAGAGACGCTATCCCTAATCCCCATTCTGTCACCATGCAATGCCAAGGTTTGCTGAATCAGTTTGGCATCATCCAACAGCTCTAGAATAAAGTCCATGGGAAGAAAAGGTCCTTCCTCAGTGGCCATAAAAATAATCCCATGGACAAAATTGTCTTGGTCATCAATTAAGGATTCATTTGGCAAATTGATCATTAAAAAATAATAAAATCAGGACTGAAGCAATTGATAGGTAGTAAGCTAGCCAACAGCCATCCTCAAAAATAGAAATCGGGGCTGAGGCAATTGGCTGGTAGTAAGCTAGCCCCATAGCCATCCCCAATCTCTAGCGAAAATGACTCTTTAGAACTGCCAAGGAGATTGTCTACCCACAAACAATTCTTTAGGTGGTCAAGAAATTCAATCAGATGCGAGGCATAGCCAGCCTGGAAATTTGATGCACTTTTAAGGGTTGAAAGGCTGGACCTAGATTTTTCAATCTCAGTTTGAAGAATAAAAGCTGCTGTTTCATTATGCTTTCAAGGGCTATTTTTCCGACTTGACAATAACCTAGAAATGTCCCATGGTTGTGTCAGACCTAAAGTTGAATTTCCCAAGAAGCACCATGACTGGGATTCAATTAGATTCTGCAGCTGGCCTTGGGATATATTGGGATTCCATGGTTGGATTTTGATACTGAAATTATGAAAAGATTCTGAAAAACATAATAGTTCCTACAGGTAAACACACACACAAATTATAATGTTTAATCTGAAATATTTGTGAAAAAAACATAACTGAGATGAAGCAATGTGTCACACCTGTTCCCTAAGGATGGTACTTAGCTTCAACTTTTGCCTCAGTAGTTGTAGCTGGGCCCTTTTAATGGTCACAGAGCCACGCAATTCTGTGGTAGTTAGCCATGCATTATACAGATTTTTCTGTGAAAACAAAAGCAATTAAAGATTATAGCCTTGGAATTCTCACTACACAAAATTCATTGTAAACAGATTAACAACCAAACAATTAAGCAAGAAAGATTACGGAGATAGCTAAGTCCAACTATTAACAGCTACAAGCCTCTAGAGTTCACGTGAAGAAAGTTTCAGTGAAAGCTCCCATTCAGAAATGACTTGTACCACATGATGAAAGACCCACACAAATTAGGTGTACCTAAATGCCTAAAGATGTAAAGGGCCTCCAGTCATCCACCGAATAGCCCATGTAAACTGAGAATAGATAAAATGTCTGATATGCCAATTCCGTAAACCAAAGGTGTAGGAAAGTTATTTGGTTGTTTCTCGAGTAATGGATGCTAGAACTTATCCTTCCCTTTTCCCAAATCAGCCAACAAACCTTCAAAGTTTCAAGTTGTTCCATAAATTCTCCATGCTAACCCACAATGATAGAGCAGTGGTCAACAACTTCATCATGAATAAAAGAATAATTTAGGACAATCATTTGCCAAATTCTTAAGAGATCATTCATGGAAACTTTGCCCTCCCTCTGTCCACCAACACCAGCTAGATGGATTTACCCTTGATATGCCCATAAGACCAAAGCCGCATTGTGGGAAATGACCATTAGAAAACCCTTCAACAAGTAACAGCAAGATGTCATCACTGCACTCAAAAAGTCCATCAAACTTGATCACAAGAGCTACCTGCCAATTTCGACTAAGCCTTTCGATAGCTGTTCCTACTAAATTGTGTCTCAGCTACTCCAAACCTTTAAATCAATCCACAAGCCCTCATTTGATTTGCTTCCTCTTGGTCTTCCCAACCAACACCAAATCATGCACAAAGAACATGAAAGAAGAGATCACATGCATGGGCGACTAAGGAAGGCACTGTCATGCATTACATGACATCAAAATATCATTTGCAAGCCACCATCCAACCTCACCACCCATTGATGATCACTGTACTTGTACTTCAAATTTGCATTTGAATCTACAAGACTGATAGATCGAGAACACAACAGCATGGGTTATTTCGTTTTAAGGATGTTTTATTTGAGGTTTTGGGTATTTAATTTTTTTTATTTGGGGATTTAATGTATGCATGAAGTGATCAAAAAATAGATCTACTTGATGTGGTTTAGGTTTTATTATTTTATTTAGGGTTTTATTTCTTACGGAGTTAAATCAAAGTTTTGTTTTGCATAAAAATTCCCCATAAATAGAGAGCCATGAATTGGGGTTGTAACACTTTTGAGGTTTGCATATTGAATATAAATTCCTATTATCTTGCTCTATAATTCTCTTTTCTCAAATTTGTCTATTTTTCTTTCCCCTAAATTCTTTTCTTCTTCCCTTTGAGAGGATTCTTCCTTTTTCCTCTAAATTCTTCCCTTCTCCTTCTTAAATCTTTTCCAAAATTCATTCTTCCCTTCTCCTTCTAAAATCTTTTCAAAAATTCTGCCCTTCTTCTCTTTTCATCCATCATTTCTTCCCTTCTTTATCCCTATCAAGAGAGTTTATCTCTCTTTCCAAAATCTTTCCCCTTTTCATTCTGTTAGAGCTTTCCTGTTCCACATCAATGAAGTCTAAATTCAGCCACTTCCCTTTATACTTTGTCATTTGTCATCTTATTCTTTGCTGCAACCAATTCCATTACTTTCTTAGTGTGATTGATGAGGCTGAAAACCTAAAGAGAGTTAACCATAATTTCACCAAGCATGTTCCAACTGGGAACATGCATCAAAACACAGCATCAAAGCAGCAGGTGAGCAGCCTCAAGATTTAAGGCCCATGCGTTTACTAAGATCTGAATTTGGATTTTTATCTTAGAGATAGAGTCATATTCCAGCATCCAATGCAAAAAGACTTATATGCATATTGGTGACTGTATCTAATTTTCATCATCATCTTCATGAACGGGCCAGAAGTATTGGTCAGAGCAGGTTGGAATACAATTGGGCACAAAGCACTCTCAACCAATTATCTGTTGAAGCTAAAGAAAACAGGTGCAATATATCTCCTATAAAAACTACATGGGTTCAAACAGTTGGAACTTGAACCCAAGGCCTTCCTTCAAAGGGCCAAAAGTTATGCAATGCATTAAAGCTGCTTCATATGCTCAACATGCTATAACCTCTTCAGTAGTTCTATCTATTTATCATACCTTGAAAATGAGCAGTTTCCAACGCTGGAACAATTCAACCAGTTCAGACAATAGAGAATGCAGCGTGAAAAAATGGTTTACTATCCAGTCCAATTCTGCATTGCACTGGTGATTACACCTTAGCAATGCAGTAAAGCTTTGGGCTTTTAATGTTGCATATGTATGGAGGTGGTGAACTTAAGAAGAAAAAAAGAAAGAAAGAAAAAAAAAAAAAAACCGTTTGAAGTGCTTTTATGGGAAAACCAATCCCAAGACACTATCCAACACTGCCACTTTCAGAACAAGTAGAGCATCTCATTAAATCTTGTTACTCGACGTATGTCACTTTCCATTGTTCAAAACAATTGAAAAAAAAAGAAGATGAACAATACACACAGACAACTGACAGGATGAAAACTTCCGAAAACATAACAATGATAGTGAGTGCTAATACACAATGCAGAACTAAACTCTGGTCCTAACTTATGCAAATTAAATATTTGTATGATGCACATAAATTACACATGGGGAGGGGTTATCAAATAATTGCACATGAAATTATTTGTATGATTCAGGGATTTGTGCTGAGAATGGCAGAAAAGCAAACAATGAGGCATACACAAACCAAAAAATACAGAAGGTCATGAGTGTCCACTACCCACTATCTTTTTAGAGGTAACAAAATTCTATGAAACCCAGAAGGAAGAGAAAATCGCAAGAGACAACACTGAGTCTAGTTTGAGTGCCTATCTTGCTGTTCCCTCCCTAGCAAGCCTAGAAGCCACCTCATTGGCCTTAATGTCATGCACTCTAATAGATTTTGTAGGAAACTGTACCTAGGCCTTATTTGCAAAAAGTGTTCTCCAAGACTCCAACTGTGGCATCAGTAAGGCAGCCGTGTTACAAGATTTGTCCATTACCATACATCAGCTACTTGTAATATTGAAGAAAAAGGTCAGCCAAACATGACCAGAAATTCAATTTTTGTGCATTGTGGACAATATGGATTGGTGTAAACCCACATCACCCTTTAGTCCCACAAACAGCCACACCATTCACAAAAGTATGAGAAGATACTGGCAATAAAACCAGCTATAATGTGTTTGACCAAGGTCCAACCACATCATAAAAATTCCTTAAATCCCTTTGCATATTATAAACCTTTATTATTTTCTAATGGCAGAAAGAAACTAAACTAGCAAAAATAAATAAATGAAAAAGAAGTAGAATGAGAAAAACAAAGCAGCAATATACCCCATAAAAATAGATTAACCTTTAATAAGATGATCTAAAATAATCACTGGTTAAGCATTTAATGAGAAATAAAGGACAATGGTTAATCATCAAGAATCACGCATTCAAAGTCCCAACGCACCTATGTTTCTATGCTTTCACAAAAATTATGAAGACAAAAGATCAACTAAATTAAATTCAACAAATACATTGCAGGGAAATAACCAGCAGGTCCATACATATGAAGCCAGAACTGCAACAATGGTCATGGGATTTTGGATGGCAAATCCTTCATCGTGGATATGTAGGTAGAAGGCCAATACACGTATTTTTTTTCCTTTCTTGATGAATTCAAATCGCAAGATGCATGTTAACAGAATATCCAAATGATACTTGATGAGGGGGAAAAAAAAAAAAAACAGTACCCATACCTCTGCAGTCACTCTTTGCATTGACATCGCAGCATCAGCTCTTGCATTAACAAACCGCCACTGCAAGTGCCGATTGTATAACAGCCGCAGAGTATGTGCATCTTCAATCCGGTTCTCCCCCATCTTCCCTCTCCGAACATCAGCGACAAAACTAAGAATTGAGGGAACATTGGTTGGTTGACTACTCACAGAGCTCATTGACAAGTTCCTTGTTCTGCCAGGGCTTGGCATTCCCCTTGAAGGAGAGAAAGTTGATGATCCCGCAAGCTTGCTTGGAGACGGATGTCGAAGAGGTCCCTTGAGAGGCGATGACAATGCCCGGTTGCTCGTGGCCGTCCGGGGAGACAACGAAGGGGTTTCTGACAATGCCTTCTTTGACGGAATGATCCTCGACGGCGCTGTTGTCCGCGACCCAGCTGTTACCAACGGTGAACTGGGGTCCTGCAGGCGCCGCAGACGGCTGTTTGTCTCCTGCCAAAACCTCGCCGGAACACTGATGCCGCGAGGCGTGGCTCGCCCACGAGGGGCTCCGCCGAGCTCCTGGACCCCTGAATTGCTTCCGGAGGAAACGCTTTCCGTATCTGAAGTCGTAATATCACAAGGAGCATGAGATCCATTATCCGAATCAGCATCACCCACCTGAGCATTCTTCACTGCATCGACATTGCCCGAATCAGGCAAGAATCTGTGGTCGAAGGAAGCCCGCCGGGGCTCGTCCATCATCGATTGCTGCAAAGCCCGAACTGCCGAACAAGACAGCCGACCACCCGGCGTCATCTTCTCACCGGTACAATCCAAGCTCCTCGTCAGTGGATTCGACTGCCGGGCTCTCGCCGGCCAGCGGTGCTGATCGATTGGCTTGGAGTTCTCTGCCTGGTGATCCCTGTAGCCCCCACCATCCGCCCTCGCACGCACAGGCGTGGTCCGCCGCTCAGGTGTTTGTTTCCTGGTCACATTGGGGGTTTGTGGCGGGGCTGCTTTGACCTTGCTGATGGGAAGAGAGAACGACTCGCCCTGAAACGACACCGACAGGCTCCGGGTGGAGGTCCAGAGCACCTTCGCGGCAGCCGACATTTCCGCACCGGCATTACCGTGCCTCGAATCCGGCTGCGGGGTGGTGGGGCGGGGAGTGACCTGGCGCCGGCGCTCGACTGATTGGGCGCGCTTCGGGATTGTCGGCTCCGGCAATGAGGAGCCGCGGGAGACGAGGGGAGACGGGAACCTTCGAGAGGCCGTAGTAGCAGTAGTAGCAGAGTTGGAAGAAGAGGAGGAAGAAGAAGACGAAGAGGACAAGTATCTGGAAGTGATTTCTCTGGCCTTGGGCTTTCTGGGAAGAGGGGCAACTCCATTGTCTTTCTCAGAAGGGAGGAGAGGACGCCGGTGATGGTGGGTCTCACCGGGTGGGGTTTTCAGTTTGTTTTGGGAAGGAGTGCCAGAGATGGCAGCCACCATGATCAGGGATCTATCCTCACATTTCTCTCTTTCTCTGTCAAATACTGGGATGACAACATGCAACGCCCATTTTCGAGACTAGGACGGGAAATTCAAACCCCCATTCTCTTCATATCTCCTGCATTGCTTGCGCCGAGCGACCCAACCTGGAAATGAAGAAGAAATGGGAAGAAAATGAGCGAGAAACCGAGAGAAAGAAACGAGAATTGGAGAAAAGGGTTTGGAAGGATGCTCGACTGAGATGCGATTTGGACTGACTTTTCGTTTTTTCTGGTGGTTTGGGTATAAGCTACAAAGCTAATGAAGAGAGGACGAGAAACGGATGAAATATGCAGGTTATCAGAGCGGTGGGAGGACTACACGATGCTCGAGCTACAGTCGCACCCATACTCGGGCTTTTCTGTCTGTAGCGGTGGGGCGTACTCGTGTCTTCCCGTTGTGAAGTGGGGCCCACTGTTTAAGCTTCTTCCGGGCCGTTAGTCCGACCGAAAAATTGCTCTGTAACCGTCCGTCGAAAATAGTAATTCTCTTTTCGACTGTCACGATCCTCTTATCCGCCCCATCTTCTTTGAGGACCAAAAACTAACGGTCCAGATTTCTGACACGATGTCGAATTTTCTTAATTTTCCATCTGATCGACGGTCCGGATCAACGAATCGTGCACCGTTGCTCGCAATACCGCAAAGCTCGTGGAGAGTCTTCGTCCTCGATCCGAGGATCGCAAGAAAGGTCGTAGCAAACCGAACTGGCAGTTTTTGATACTCCGGCAGCTTTCGATGCACGGTCCAATTAACACCCATCACATCCCATAATTGGTATGATATTTATCTTGGAGAATGGCACATGTAAATTACAAACGATTGTTGGGCTAATAAAGCAAAAGTGGTCCATAGGCCTTGCATACGACTCCGTTGGCCGAATATAGTCCATCACACTCTGCCAGAGTACTGAGGTTTTATCTCATCGGCATTTATCATTACGGCTTGGTTGATTCCGCTGGAACCAACCGACTGGTGACCCATAAGCAGCTTCAAAGCTGAAGCTGATAAGTGGCTAGAGTTAAATAAGTAAATAATATGACTGAAATAAATAATTCAAAATTATTAAGTTTATTTGATATATCTTAAGCAAATAATGGATAAAAGATTAAAATATCCTTGTGAGTTTTAAAATTAATAAATAAAATATTGATTAAGATAGTATGATGAAATTATTTGCATATTTTAAAAAAAGAATTTCTATTTTTTAAACTAAAGAAATATATAACTAAAATGATAAATTTTAACTTGAAAAATAATTAAAATATTTTCTGACTTTTTAAAATGGATGAAAAATAAAAATTAATTTGAATTTCTATGAATTTAAAATCACTAAAGATGTCATTATAAGATGGACATATGAAGATGTAGGGGATGAAAAATAAAAATATATAAAAATGGGAAATATTCAGTAATTATGATATATATGAGGATATTTTAGGAATATGAAGGTTTGATAAGGCTTTGGCCGCTTGACCTATCTATCAAAATAGTTAAATAAGCTTCTTCTTTGAAGATAATCAAACCTAACTTATTTAGAAAATAAATCATAAGCCCATAAAAATAAGCCAAATCCAACAGGCTTTACAAAGTGTCATGTTTCAAGGGCCTGCGGCCTACTTGATTGTGGGCAAGCCCAAATATTTAACTATGTTGGTGTGTTTTTTGACGACCCATCTCAACCATTCCTTAGGCCCATTTATTCATCCGAGGGTTTGTATTTTTGGTTATTTAAAATGAGCATCTAGATGATAATTCCTACACAGATGGAAGGCTCAGATCCTTCAAATGTCTATGATGGTCGGGATGAACGCGCATCTTTTATACTGGAATGATAAGAGTACAACCAAAGAAATCCCCGCGCCAACGGGTGGAGGGCATTCAAGTCATTTCGATTGCGAATGAAAATGCTCAACAATCGCGTTGATGGCCGGAGCTAAAGAGGTGGGTGCGTTTGGCTGTTAGCTACGTGAATCATGAAGCGTAATTATTCTGAAACACAAGGCAACAAACCCCTTAATACCTGGTCCTTTTGATGGGGGATGATAATTCTTTAATGTATCTTGTGCGCAATAGGTTCTTTTTTATTTTGATTTTCTTTACAAACTGCGATATTTGGATAAAATCCAAACCAATCATTGTGCTTAGGTTGATTTATTTAATAAAGATAGTAGATGTTATTTCAATAGAAAATCTATGCAGACTTCAACATTTGAAAAAATATTTCTAGGTTATTCTGCGATTTTTCATTTGTTGCGTGCAACACACCTGTATTTTTAATAAAAATGATTTCTGGGACAATGAAAAAATATATGTGAGAATAAGTGGAGTGGTTGGTTTGGATCTTACTCATGGACAATAATAGTATGTGCAAAATGAAAAGATTATATGAACATATATAAACTATTTAGGTATTAAATGGTCGTAGTGAAATTATTACATTTGCTAGGAATGTTGATTTTATATAAAAGAGATGTAAAAATAAACATAAACTAAAATTATAAAAGGCATATAAAAGAGAAAAATATTTAGATGGATTTAGAAAAGAAAGCAAGTCATGAATTAAATATTTTTAATAATAATAATAAGAAGAAGAAGAAGGAAAAAAAAAAAGAAGAAGAAAGAAAGAAAGAAAGAAAATGATTAAATTATTATGTGGTAGAAAATAACTTTTACATTAAGGTGGCTTTTATGCTTTTTTTGCCTTGAAAGTTGAAAAAAGCATACCATCAAGGGCATGTTTGATTTAAGGGAAAAGCTAGGTAAAAAACTTTACATAAAAAAATAAAAGTTATTTTCTCTCTTTTTTCAAGCTATTTTGATATTTAAATATCCATAACCAATTTATTTTATATTATTATTATTATTATTATATATTTTAAAAGTCAGTATATTTTATTTTTATTTAAATTTATGATTAACATCATTATATTTCACATATCTTTTTCCTCAAACCAAATATAACCCTGGCTAAAATATAGTATTGGCCATGTTACGTGTCAAATTATCAAAAGCGCTGGCATCACACGCAGCAATGAGAAAAGAACTTCCTACCAAAGGTAGGACCTAGTGGCTGGACCAATATTTATATAGATGTCTTTCTAAATGTCACGACAAATTTTCGAATTAAACGTCATAGCAAGTTTAGATGGAAGGTGTGACAATCCTATCTAGTATTAAAAAATTATATATTTTCACAGTATCTCAATTTGTCATAAAAATGAAATACATATTAAAGGACTAGTAGGATTTTTGTTGTGAAACCCATCCTACTTTCTCCCTGCCATATAATTCACGCCGCTTTCACGTACGGATTTTTTTTTTTTTATAGAAAATCTCTTGTTTATTCCCAGCAAAAAATTCAGTTTATTTTTGTAATTTGTGCTGGCCCCAACCAATATTTGATGCTGTTCGGGCCAGGTTCAGCTGGGCACATACGTTAACGTCAAAGAGGGCGGCAGCAAAAGGCGACCTAACGAGCAGTAGCGATCGAAATTCGGTAGCATGGCAAAAAGGTCTAAAAATGCGAAGGAGTACGTGTACGTGAATTTTTCTCCAACCATTTCCATGGGGCCCACCAAAGGAATGGCAACCAAAATGCCATGTGGAACGGCCTCAAAGGCGGACGTTATGCTAAATGATGTTGTATTAGGTACACTCTCTCTCTCTCGTTCCCTCCCTCTCATGTGATTTTATAAACATTTCTAACAATTTATTATTAATATTATTTATATTTTTAATATCTTAAAAACATTATATATTTTTTCCTTATTAACTTTGCTGGTGACATCATGGGGCTAGTTAGATAAGGTGTGTTTGAGAGATGTCTATGAGATGGATTTAAATTCTTAATACGAAAAAAAAAGAAGATTCAAAATAGAGGAAAATTTTTGGATATTTCTTTGGTAAAAAACATATTTAAATTGATAATTGAGTAGACCATTTTACACAAAAGAATGGGAAGAAAAATGATTTTACTGTTGAAATTATTTTAGAATAATCTAAACAGTGAAAATTATGTGCCATGACTGGATTAATAATAAAAAAATTCACACACGCAAAAGAGTGTCTCGCTATAGTTTTTAAAGTAATATTTCAATTTGTGTGGCTCGCCTGAATGTGAGATGTAAATAATTCTTGGCATGAAAAGAATATATGATATTTGACAACCGTTGGACAATGAAATGAATGAAAAAAAAATACCATTGGTCCCGGCAAATATTCTATTTGAAAGCCACAAGGATTATGACATTTTTTTTGAAAAATGATAATCGCGATGCATAGATTACTGTGGGCGTTCCTGTACTGGCGAGAATATTAATATGCGGGTGGTTCAGCCAGCTCATCGATGCTCTCTTATGCATATCAACGTAACATCTACTTATTTTTCGATTTGAATTTAACTGCCTTGAATATTTGTATAATACATGTTTATTTTCCAAATGACCCAGATCATACCAGCCAGCATGATGGACTATAGGGCATTAAAAAAAAGTGAAGATTAAATAATTTTTTGCAAAATATCAGCTATTTAAGATTTTGTTTATAGTTATCTAATCTTGTAACATATGTTTAGTGAGCTGAATTATTTATATAACATGACATGGATAGTTATGATTTAAAAATAATTTGAATGGTAAAAAATCAAATTTTATTTGACTGATTTTTAATATGGACTAAAAATTTATATATATAATATCTGATATATTAATCCTAACAAGTTAGTAGACGGGGCCTACTTTTTCACGTGGCAGAGGGATTCGGGGATCCCAGCTATATGTACGGACGCGCTGATGACATTAGGGCCCCATTCATTTAACTTGACGCCCTTTTCTTTCCTCGTGGCTTACCATTTTTTAAATCCAGCCGCCCTGAAAGGGACGCGCGACTAAAATGTTGGGCGTGCATATCATCTCCTCCAGGCACGGAAAGGGAGCGGCTAGGTTGAGGATTAGATCCAGAACCATAAAGGGTCCAGGGCCTACATTGGGTCTTTAGATTCACCTACGCTATATAATATTTTAAATATTGGTTAATTTTTTTATATTAAAAAATTCAAATAATTTATTATTGTGGGCCACGCCGGACAAAATTTGTAAAAATTATACATAAAAATTTGATATGGACATTTTTTCCTGTGCAATTTTTGAATACATTTATTTACTGGAGATAGATCACTTATGATCCCAAAGTCATTTCAGTCATTAAAACATCCTCTACTATAATTTCTATTTTCTCTTAATGTAGTCCATCTAATTCAGATGATTCTTATTGTAAAGTAATAAAAATATATTTAAATAATTTTAAAAAAGTAAAAAGTGTTGGATGAAAAGATAAAAAATGATGATAGAAAAATATAAAAATAATAAAAAGTGGGATTATTAGGATAGATAAATGCCACATTTGGACAAGAATATTATTTCCAAAGAAAAGAAATTTTTTTCGCCCACCTTAACTTTTGCATGTAATGTTCGAACACAACCAACACTTTAGTACATCTTTTAATTCGGACTTTATATCTTATTTGAAAAATAAATAAATTTAATCATGGATAATATATATATATATATATATATATATATATATATATATAAAGAA
>JAYJMB010016811.1:4859-92332 GCA_036873735.1 Pouteria campechiana
TAATTTATATTAAATAAATAAATTTAAACAACCTTATAAAAATAAAAAATCTCCACATTAAATCCATGACCAAATTTTTTAAGATTCTACTTATTCAAATGTTACATTATTCTAAGTTATGAATAATTTAATTTAAATAATTATTTAGATTTATGTTATATTAATGGATTTGATTATTCTTTCAAAATATAAAATATTAAAAAATATGACCAAGATTAGAATATTTAATATTATTTTTATTCTAAAATAATTACAATTTTGCTTCTCACCAATATAAATATAAATAAATTAATTATATTAATTAAATTTTTTGTTTCTTAAGTGAATAAAGGCCTAAAATAGTAAATTATGTACCCACTTAAGGATCAAATCATAATAAAATATTTAATAATTTATATTAAATAAATAAATTTAAACAACCTTATAAAAATAAAAAATCTCCACATTAAATCCATGACCAAATTTGATCTTAGTCACATATTTAATGTTGTGATATTTTTAATTTTTATCTTTGTAAAGATAATCAAATCAATTAATTTAATATATAATTAAATAATTATTAAAATTAGATAATTTAGCATGATTCGACATTTAAATAAGCTGAATGTTATGAAAAAAGTAATTTTAAGGCTTCTTTCACTCAAAAAGCCAAAATAAGTAATAAATATTATAAAAATAAAAAATTAATGTTTTAATTTGATGATGATAAAATCCATTAATAAAATATAAATCTAAATAATTATTTAAAATTAGATAACTGAGCACAATATAATATTTGAATATCTCGAATCTTTAAAAAAATAATTTTAAAATTTTATTCGTATAAAAAGCAAGAAAATATAATAATAATATTTACTTTTGTAAATTAACTATATATAAAAAATAATATTATGGATTTTAATTTTTTATCACATAGTAGGTTCAAGAAAATTTTGCCTTAAGTTTAAACACTTAAGCAGCTTTTCAAATTCTTAGGAGGTAGGCTAGGCATGTGTTGTCAACTACGTGACCTCCTCCGACTAAGGAGCATCAATGTTTAACTGATGCTGCGCATAAGGGTATCTTCACGAAAATAATAAAATCCTTACACAAGTAAGGAGGTGTGGGGAGGCATTTCAAAAGAGAAGTGATTTATTTAAGTAGGAGACTTGCTGAGATATTGAAAATGATATTGGGCGGCTGCCAATCAAAGTAGCAACTTCAAGCACCTGCCTGCTGAGCCCTGCAAATTCACGGTTTCAATGTTCACACAAGCAGGGCTGGCTGCTAGTCCGCCTGCCTCGCTGCCCATCCTGCTAGTCTGACTGCCTCGCTGCCCATCCAAGGTAGCACCAATTTCACCACTGGGTACACCCACTGCCAGTCCAATCACCACCAACCCTGCCTGCTAGCCAGCCACCTCCCCACCATGGAAAGTTCTACCAGCATCACCGTGGGCACCATGAGCTGCAGCTTAATCAGTCTCTCCGAGATGGAGCGCCCACCGCATCGCTGCCTCCAGGTCACAATTTTACAAAATTCACCGGAAACAGGGGCTTACATTTCCTCCCAAGTCCAACAGGCATCTTCTTCTCTTCGAAGGAAGTGCCATGTATTGGAACAATTGGTAATTTGCTTTCCTGAAGGGAATGTACATTCCCAATCTGGTCACACCAGCCCACCTGAATCAGAATGACATGATTCCCAGGTGAGATCATGCACAATAGAAACACCTGTCATGAACAGCCAGGATCTCAAATAAATCTTTCCACATGCGCATGCATGGCTGGTAAAGAACCTAACTTGTAAAACGTGGGCCTAGACAAGGTTGACAACTAGGTATATGCTATCATCCACCGATGGTTTTTCAATTTCCAAGCTGTACACTACCCTTTGACATTGATGGTCCTAATAATGTCTAAATTCTCTTATAAAGCTTAGATAACACCAAAATCCTGAAGCACTTGATTATTCATTAAATGAATAACTGAAGTTACAAATCCACTGTATAAAAAACAATACAGAAACAAAGGAATGCCTCCCAGATTTGAGGCCTCTGATGATCCTGCAGTAAGTCTTCACCGAGAAAGATATGTGAAAATCCAAAAAAGAAAAAGAAGATGAAGGAGAAGAAATGAAAAAGAGGCTAAATCGAATTGTGACAAAAATAGTGAAATATGGCTGTGAAAAGCTTGGGAGAATTAGTTCGCACAATTTAAGGAGCTCTGTCAAAAGGCTTCGTATCATTGTAACAAACATCCCAAACAGCCTCCATTGCATCTCTCGCGGCCAACTCTGAACAGTAGGGATTAGCAATCACTGATTTCATGACTCTTCTTCTAACACATTCCTTTCAAGATCAAGAAAGATAATAATTAATAACTTTGCTGCACCAAACACAATTCTCATCAGGGAATAAAAATTTGATAGGTTCAAGTATGTCTGGGGAAAAATAAAAACAAATGAAAATATACCAAAAACCAAAAAGAATCCAACTTGATAAAGGATGTTGAAGAGGACACAGTCAAAGGAAAAGACAAGATGCCATTGAAACCAAATGGGATATTTTAAACTATAGTTCCTTTGATTCCTCATCTCCTATCTGATATTTCCCCCATTTTTAAATGGATTAATTGCTTTCTTTTCTTGGAAGCTAGAGTAGCGCATCCTGATAGATGCCCTAACATCTAGTTCATCAATGAGATTTTTCTCCCATTTTTACATGGATTAATTGCTTTCCTTCCATGAATAACGTGGATGGCATGAATGGTTGCATCCTGATAGATCCCCTAACATCTAGTGCAGTAAAGACAGTTTTTATTTAATTTTGTAGTTTCCCTCATGATTTAAGATAATTAAAGAACTTTTTGAAAATTTCTATTTCAAAGGTGATGTTAGTCGATAGAATATCTTTTATTTGTCCAGAAAAATTAGATGATTAGGAATGGGTTAATCCAGAGAGGGCAAGGGTAAACCTGAAAATGGGCATGGGAGGGTTGTAGAACCCAAAGCATGGTTTAGATGAGGATATAATTTGGTATAGAACCACACTATGGAACAGGATCCATGTGGGTGATTCTAATTAGTTAGGATATGGGTTATATGATGAAGCATGGAAAAAACTTCAACGAGTCAAAGATTTTGCAGTTCATCAACGGCATGTTAATGGTTTCAACTTAAACTTATTATGAAATAAACAATGCTGAAATACCTACAGATACATTTTTATGGGTTACAATTTGAAGAACAAGAAGTGGTGAAGTCACTCTTATACTGCTTGAAATACCGTGAATGCCACAGAGAAAAATCACAAATTTACGATAATAAGAAACCAGATCTTGGAAAGCAGAAACTTACTTGTTCATGACCTCTTATTTTTATGAATCCACGCAACAATTCACGTTTGTAGTGGCAATCACCACTTAAATGGCCAGCACGAATCTGAATGCACAGAGTAGAAAAGGAGATAACATACCACAGAAACACTGAAACTCCAAACCATGCTTTTAGGATTTGAAGAATTTTAACAAGAGTGCACTTAACTCACAAAAAGAAAGGACTACGAGCATGCAGGAATATAGAAAATTGAAAGAAACTGGAAGATGGATGTTGAAAGGAAAGCTTCCACAAACCTCACTGCAAGCATGATGGGCACAGTTTGCCCAGTCCAAGTTTGCCGCACGACAGTCATCATATGCATGGATTAGTTCATGAATAACAACTTGGTTTACCTCATCTTGTATGTTCATATGATTACTGCATACCAGTATCTGATAGAAAAGTTAACACGGTAACTAGTTACCAACCAAGAACAGGTATACTCCAATGACATAACAACAGCAAGCATTGCTAAACTAATCTCACAACAAGAGATAACTTCCATTAACAATAAATTACACTGTAAATATAAAATAACTGGCAATTCAAGTATGTAAATGCAGCAAACTACAAAATACATGAGAAAAACAATAATGACAAGGTTTAGTTGGTAAGAGATGGCGGCGAATCCTACAACTAAAGGCAAACGCGGAATGTGCTGCAAGACTTTACATCTAAAAAATGCCCCCGGTTTACAGGATCACATTTTACTGCAGTTTACATTTTGATCATATGCTGTTTTTTTATAACTAATTCATAAAGGGGAGAAACCAATCACATCAAACAATAATGTATTAAAAGAAGTCCAGCTTCTTCCTAGTTATTTGATCACTCATATTCACTTCTAAAGCGAAAGCAAACACACGGCTGACCCGAACACTGTATATTTCTTCAAAACCAGAAATTACACATGAAACGAAGTCATAAATCTGATGCAGGAGGAAAACGAAGAATGTAATTTTTGAAACTAATCCCATCCTTTCCTTCCGTTCGAAGCAGAAATTTAAGCAGAACACAAGGCATACATACCCCTTCTCCACGAACATAGCCACCACTGATCTGCTTGTCGCATTCCACGGCCTTGATGAATTTCTCCCCAATCATGCACCCAGCCTTCTCCAGATGTCCTCTCAAGAACTTCACCGTCGGAGCTGTGCTAGTTGAAAAAAGAAAAACGAGAGACGGATAAAGAATACATGAGAAGCCATTAAAAGGATATAGATAGAGGGAGAGAAGGGCAAGTAGAGAGAGATTCACTTCGGAGGCTTCTGGATATCATATCTTGGCATTCATCAACAGTCATCCCCTGTCCATATGATGAGAAGCGTTTACGCGCAGGAGAAGAATTTGATGCTGAAGTCGTCTTCTCGGTGGCTTCTTCCGCCATTTTATTAGCTGAAGAGTGGCTCTGCAGCGCTCTCTCCGCCTGCTGTTTTGTGGAAAATGGTCGCTTGCGGCAATCAAAACAGCGGAAGTTATGGGCTTAAATAGAAATGGGCCGAAGGCCCAAAAGCCGATCATGTTTTATTGATGGCTTCATGGCGGCTGCTTGGTTTGAGCGAGCAGAGGGAGGTGGAGGTGGAAGAGAGGATGGCGAAGACGACAGCGTTGGGATGTGAGCCGGTGGTAGGGTCGTTGACTGCATCGAAGAAGAGAGAGTACAAGGTGAGCAACAGAGTGCAGGAAGGCAAACGCCCTCTCTACGCCATCGCCTTCAACTTCCTCGATTCCCGCTACTACAACCTCTTCGCTACCGTCGGTGGAAATCGAGTCAGTCTCTCTCTTCTCATCTCTTCTTCCTGCCTTCTTCTTACTACCTACTCTTTCGGAGGGACCTAACCGTAACCCTAACCCTAAACGAATCACTTTCGTTGACGTCTTTTCTCTCTCAGGTGACTATTTATCAATGCCTCGAAAGAGGTGTTATTGCAGTGTTGCAGGCTTACGTTGATGAAGATGTAAGCAACAGCCTCCCACCTTGGTTTACTTTCTTGTGTCAGACATAGCTCTCTTTATCTGATCACTCATGTGCTTTATAGTTCAGAAGGATGAGTCTTTCTATACTTTAAGCTGGGCTTGTAATGTTGATGGGATTCCATTCTTGGTTGCTGGTGGAATTAATGGCATTATTCGTATCATCGATTGTGGCAGTGAGAAGATACATAAGGTAAAATCATGAAATCATTGATTGGAATTGCATGAAATTGTTGTTCTACTTCTGCTTATTGTTTAGCTTATTGATTCTCTACTCTTTTTAATTGCTCATAAATCATCAGAGTTTTGTTGGACATGGGGAATCAATCAATGAAATCAGAACTCAGGCACTGAAGCCTTCCCTTGTAGTGTCTGCAAGCAAGGTTAACACCTCATCTACTTGTCTTTACTATCCATCGGACATCCTTTCAGTTAGTATTCTGACTTGTGGATGCACCTTCAAACAGGATGAGTCAGTTAGGCTATGGAATGTACATACTGGTATATGCATTTTGATATTTGCTGGAGGTGGTGGTCACCGCAATGAAGTTTTAAGCGTTGTGAGTATAGAGAGAACGAACACTTATTTACTGCTTTATTATGAATTCCTCCATGAATCATGATTATAAGAGAATTACAGTAAAAATCTAACCATGTAAGCCAGTTTGGCTTTTGTAGGACTTCCATCCTTCAGACATATACCGTATTGCAAGCTGTGGTATGGATAACACTGTTAAGATTTGGTCGATGAAAGGTGGGTAATGCATGTTGTCGTCCCCCACCCCCGTCTTTCTTTTTGCCATTTTCCTTCTTCATATTATGCCTACTGACAATGCATAAGCATTTGCAGAGTTCTGGACATATGTTGAGAAGTCCTTCACATGGACTGACCTTCCTTCTAAATTCCCAACAAAATATGTCCAATTCCCAGTAAGCTTGTCTTACTTTATTTCTTTTCTTTTCTTTCTTTCTTTTTTCCCTTTGGGCATGTTTGCATTGGTGTAGTGGGGTGCGCCATCCTACTGCACCATATTACACCCTCAATTACCACTACACCCTATTACTCAATCCAAACAAGATATTCATTACAGCCTACATCCCTTTTTCTTTCATCATTATCTCAACTTTTCAATCATTATTTTTATGTTTTCAATCATTTACCCCTATATATTTTCTAAAAAAGTTAATTTACACAAATCATTACGTTTTTAAAACAATTATGATGCTATTTTATCACCTTTATCCTCTACTATATCCATGTTATTTTATCTTTTCTGAAATTTACTCTCTATTACGCTCTCAAATACATCAATCCAAACATATCTTTCCTTCTTTGATTTTCTTTCTGATGGTTATATTTCCCCCAGTCTGCAATCATTCTTCTGTGTAATTATTGTTTTAATAACAGCACAAAACTCTTTTAGAATCATACTCACTGAATTGAAGTTTTCTTGAATAATGCCAACTTGATAGCGTAATTAAAAAGGACACACCACTTCATGAAGTGCCTTTTTCTAGCATATATCTGTTCATTCTTATTTCACTCTACTGGAATGATTTTTTTTCCCTTCAGGTTTTCATAGCCTCAGTCCATTCCAACTATGTTGACTGCAATAGATGGCTTGGAGATTTTATCCTCTCAAAGGTGAGTTACTATGTTTGAAACTTTGTATCATCTAACGATTATTGCCTAATGCGTAGTTGTGAAGTAGGTCTTGTTCTGCTAAACCTATCTGAAGCTAAGAGATGTTCTTCCATTACTTAGTTGCTGCCAATAGACAGATAAATTATCAGTGCTTGCACGTGCAAATGGAAATGTAAAACTGTGGATGTGAACAATATAATTTCTTCCTTCCAGAATTATGTTGTACATGTGGTATATTTACAACGATGTGATTTTCTCATTCTTCATTGCATCATTCATGGATGCATGCCTGAGATCACATTGTTCAATGGAAAACATCACGTCAGTCGTGACTGGTTTTGATCATCGTATATATATGTTGTGCTAACAAAGGTACAGAAATTGATTTTAAAAATGAAAGAATCTCCTACATATTTTACCTCTCCTCTCCTAAAAGGTGGCATCACGACATATGGTTTTGTATTTTCTACATTTCTATACAAAAGCATGTGTACACGCCAATATAGAGGCAATTTGTGTACAAGCATTGAACGCACAGCATGTAGATCTGGATATTATACAACTGCTGAATTCCTATAGGCAGGTTGCTTTCATCTAAACTTTCCACACAGACTCCTGCATCTAACTACCCCATTATATTAAAAAAGGGCATAACTAGTGCACAAGGCTCCTGCCAGTGTAGGGTCCGGGGAGGGTGAGTGAGATATATAAAGCCTTACCTCCATTTTCTGGTGAGGCAAACTTATTCCAATTACAACTTACAAGTTAATTCAAGAACATTGAGTAAATATTTATCATTGTAGTGATGAATTTGACATTGGGCATCTACAGTGTGTTATTGGTTTTGGCAACTCTAATACGACAAAGAAAGATCCTAAATCTCAAAACCCCCTAAACTGTTAGTTGTCATGACTTGCATAATTTTCATTCCCTTGGTGTTTGTTACCAAACATTAGTGGCATAGCATACTTTCATATTACTCATAACTGGCTAAATGCTTCGAGCAAGCAGGAGTTATCTTCTTGAATTTGTCATAAAATTTTGTACAAGCTGATGAAGGGTGAATTGGGATTTAGGTTGTTAATTTCAGCTGCTTCTGTTGCCAAGTGCAGAGCGTTGACAATGAGATTGTTTTGTGGGAGCCAAAAGCCAAGGAACAATCTCCTGGAGAGGTGAATTTTTGCTTTTGCTTTCTCTTTACAACTATATTGTGGGTGAAATTATATTCTTCGATGCCACATTGTGTCTGCATAGTAACAGTTTGATATCATTTCCGTCTCTACAATATTAATGACAATGCATTTGTTTTTTGTATTTTTTTCACCATAGGGTATCGCAGACATTCTTCAGAAATACCCTGTGCCTGAATGCGACATTTGGTTTATCAAGTTTTCATGTGATTTTCATTACAATGCGGCAGCAATAGGTAAATGCTATTTGTGGGTGGAACCCCCGGTCCCATTGAATCTGTTCTAAATTCCGCTTGTTGATTCAATTTTGAAGCTTAGTATGAGGAAATATTGCAGGTATCTGCTGCATTTGGATGGATATGCATGCTATAATGCAAACATCCAGTATAATCAAGAGGAAATAACACAAGATACCTCTATTCATTGCATCTATCATAATAACTAGCATTTTCATTGGTGTTAACAACATAATCGCTATTGGGGTTCTCAATCCTCGAAAAGAATGTTGGGAAGTGAGGTTTTGACAAAAAGCTCAGTGTTTTGAGTGAAGGTTGAGCTTTTTTCATTTTAATCTGGGAATGAATTTTGAAATCTAAGTTGTGTCATTCATTCAAAAAAAAAATTGCTAAATTCAAACCTCTGATTCTACGTCAATGGAAACTAGAAACATTAAGTCTGTTGGTGGATTTTTTAACCATAAAAATTGGAAAATTGCTTTCCATTTAGCTGTTTTGATGATGAATTTTTAGTATCTCATTTGATTCTAGTGTTAGATACCATTAACATAACATATTTCTTTCACTATTTCGTCCATAACTGCACCTTGATATGACTGAACCGAGACCTTTTGGTTTCCTAGTGCCACTGTGATAGCTATGGCCAAAGATCACACATTAGATGATCCTGCAGTGAAAATTTGTGTATTGATTGATTTCGAATTAAGTTTGTCTACTCGATGGCTGCTGGTTGCATTAGTTTTGGTCTTCAAACATAATATTCTGTTTTGTCCAGCACATTCCTGGAGGTGTTATGCACCTCTACCAGATGAATTGGTTAGGAAATTTTTTTGTTAGTCAGACAGACTAGGAGATATGACTGTTCAATATATGATTTTGGACTACCATACTTATGGAGGTGATTGGAAAAGCTTCATTGGCATGAATGTGTATTGTACATTTATCATGGACAACTGAATTCTATCAAGAAAGGCAAGAATTGAAACAAAAAACCAAAAAGAAAAAAAAAAACAAAACTTTGTTGCATTATTTTTCAAACTCTAGACCAAATCATTCTAAGAAGGTATTCAGGTATCTGATGTGATTCTGTTGTTTAACAGGGAATAGGGAAGGCAAGATCTATGTTTGGGAACTCCAAACCAGTCCTCCTGTGCTCATAGCCAGGTATATCTGCTCCATCAGATCATGGTATAACCTTTTGTACCTCATGCAAATATCAGTGATGCAGGGTATTAAATTGTCTCTTTCCACATCAATTGCAGGCTGTCTCATGTTCAGTGTAAATCACCAATTAGACAGACAGCCATGTCCTTTGATGGAAGGTATCGAAGTCAAATACCACATGATTTTCTATGTATATGCTTATAAATTTGTAGAAGTAAGACTTCTTTTGGCTTCTGTTGGAAGAGCAGAATCTTTTTTCTGACTCCAAGGCCACTGATCATCACGCAAGCCTCAGCAGCACCCCCCCAGCCCTCAATCAGGCTATGTTATTCATCAATTGGGTCCCATGTGAATGAGGTTGTCATTGACTTTGTACTTCGATCATGTAGCTGAGATTCAGCTTAATCTCTAACTGGCCTCATTTATGAAGCATGGTACTGTTGAGTGGAGTTCATGGTGGACATCTCTCAAATTTGACAGTTCACAATGGCATGCAATAAGTGCTAGCTTATGATTTTGTGTTCTATGTCACAGCACCATACTCAGCTGCTGTGAGGATGGCACAATCTGGCGCTGGGATGCAGTTACCACCTAAACATTCTGGGCAGGGACATGGTAGTGGCTCTTTGATCATATTTCCAGATCAAAAAGTGAAATTCAGACGAGCGTACCCAGGTTTAGTTTAAGATGGAATTGGCCAGGCTGAAGATTTGTCCCATTTAATTTTATGTTGTCGCATGCAGAGAGTTGCACTTTTTCTTTTGCCAAGATTGATCAATTATCCAAATTTACGCATCATCAATCATTATGTATTTATTCTATAACTTTGTGGGTATAACGCTCATTTTTCCTGCAATGAGTCGAATTCCGTATTCGACCACAGTTATCATATGTATTTTTACAATATTCTAGTGAAAGGCTGATACTGTTGCACCTCGATGTACTTTGTCAAAGTATTCTAGTTTTTTTTTTTTTTTTCTCATTCTCTTATTCATTTGTCATTGTCGTCTCTTATTAGATGGATCACCCGTACTGTCACGCATGGTATGGATTCTTTAACGCATCTGTCGTACATATGGATTTGCTGCCGAGTTTTCAGTCTTCCAAGAACAGGGCTAGCAGTGGCACGCCAAGTCTGATTTAGGAAGTGACCTTTAGAACAGCCGAGTTCAACTCAATTTGGTGTGCAGCTAACTACCGTTCTGTGCTGTTGAATGTAACAATCGAATTGGAACGACCCTGGCCCAGGATCATGTGCTTTTACTTACCTTTAAAACTCATTTAATGTATAGTGTGATTGGTCAGTTTTGAATGTTGTTTGGTCAAAATGATGACTAGAACATCAGCCAATCCCAGTTAAAGCCAGCGGAAGATTTCCAAAGATTTTTATCAACAGAGAATCAAGCATCCACTCTTTCACCTGCTCAAATGATAGCATGAGAGTGCACATCAAGGGCTCAAAATTTGTTACCTCTACTTATTTCAGCCTGTTGCAACACATCAAGATATATTCATATTTATACACACAAAAAGAATGAGGAATTTGCATGGTCAGAGAATCTTAACTAAGAGCCATGCATGCCACAAGATCACTAATTAAATTTGAGTTCTTAACTGTGTCAATAATATCTGCATGCTTTCAAGCTTCTGGCTTAGTTGTTGGATGTCTGAGAGATGACCAATAGAGTCAGAACTATCAAGTTCTGTGATGAGGGCCGAACAGGTAGCCTGTGATTCCAAAACTGCTGCTTCAAGGGATGCAACCGTCGATTCCAAGCCTTGATTTGGACTTCCAAAATCCATGTTTGCCAATGAGGTAAACCGAGGACTGCATATGCTGCTCTGCCTACTACGCTTTTCTGGCGTGAAGATCTTGTCTAAGCCTTCATCTCCTGCAGATCAACATATACCTTTTAGATAATTACCAGTGAGTTATTTATCTTGATACCTTAAAAGAATAGACAATAAAAAATGGAAAGGAAAACACTAACAAAACGATTCAAGGCAGAGCATACACAACAGCTAATATCTTTGTCGTCCCATATGCAATTTTGGATCTATGCCATGATAGTATGGCTCCTGGATCTGTTTAGGTCTTGCAGGGATAGACAGTACCCCAAAGCTAGTCATCAATGCTCCATAACCAAGTGGATGACTTAGAAAAAGTAGGTAAATTGTTCTCCAACATGGAAGTATTGTAACCCTCAATACTCAAACCAAACTGATAGAGGATAATCCAGTGTGCTTATAGACTGGATGTCTATTGAAGGGCCTAACATAAAAATAATTTGCATCGCGTGTCATTAGGGAGCACTCAATGTTGACTATTGATTGAACATTCTTAAAATGCTCAGTTTTTTACCTCTGGCTCTCTGCAACAATCACAATTGACAATAATTGGTTACATGTAAATTAAAGATCAACAACTGAGAATTCCTGAACTACGTGCATCTGTGCCATTTTTGCCACATTTTTAGATGTACGCATGTAGACCATATATATTAAATCATTGGGTAGGCGGGCCAACATCTGGTTTCCTTTTCTCCCTCTTTTTCTTAGTTGTTTCCTAGGTCAAGTACTTGGTCAGCTAACAGCTCTGTGAGATAAAAGAAATCTCCTTCGATGGTGGGTACACTCCTATAATGTAACCAGGGCAACCTGGAAGAAAATTTTCAATGTTTAAACAGCAGAATATTATATGTTGTCAATTGCTGATGAATGCTTGCTTGCCTCTGATCAAGGAGTTTACTGTTTGTTCGTAGAAAGATGGCAGAATTTCTAAAGAAATTGGAATATTTGGATATGAATTGATGGAAAATAAGAAAAATCTTGGTTTCATAAATTTAGATCCCAATTACATGTGAATCAAAATCCATGCGTTGATTTGTGTTGTAGACTAAATCACATATTGTTTGCGATATTATATATTTTTATTTATTTACTTTTGTTTTTGGGATATGTAACTGGGAATGCAGTTACTCCTATTAGCTAATGCATACTATAGGACCAAAATGGTAGCTTTGTATACTAAACTGAGAGAGGGATCTAGTATTTGCCAAAATTGCTTGTAACATCTCTGAGTTTCCTTGAAAAATTCTTTCACTTTTGTAATGTTCCCCTCAAACAAAAATACATTCTTCACCATCTGCAATGCATTCCTTGCAATCATCACAGTGTCCAGAGTGCAATACCCAATCATTAAATTACCAGTTTTCACCAATAATTTAACACAAAGAAATTAATTTGGCAAAGCAATATTGGAACAAAACAAATTCTCAGGTAAGCTGTAAAAAAAGGCATAAAACATACCAAGTTTGCTGAGCTGATGTATGGTGGCCTCGCCAATGGATCTCTCAAGTTTAAATACCCGCAGAATCCCAGCAGCAATTCTACCCATTGAGTCAACTTCGGACCTGCATAGAAGTGCCAAGTGTTCTAGCTCCTCCCTTGTTGCAGCTACCTCAATCTGAAAGCACATTCAATTAAACCGCAGACAGCATTATTTAGTACCTGATGAGATCTGCCATCAGCATTGATCCACAAATTCAAAAACTCCATCAAATTGTACAGCACATTGAATTTGATCATTTAATCATTCACACCTAACAAAGTGGATTAGATTGATAGAGCAATGAGTTTGTTACCGGCTGTTTAACTGAGAATTTGAAGCTTTCGACTGTCCATTTAACCATCTCCATCTCTGCATCCTCTGACATCACCATCCAAACTTCAATGTTTACCCCTCCACAGTTCCCATCAGAATCTTTGCTCCATCTTATGTCTTTTCTGGCATGACTGATTTCAACTGGAGAGAGACCATTTTGAAGGATGAGATTTTCAGATTGAGGCTTTAAAGCTTGCAAGCCATCAACACTCACCTGCAGTAATTTCTTAAGTTGTGGTCAAGCCATCATAAGCTAACTAAATCAAGTTTTCAATTCATTGACATCAACAATGAACCAAAATTCTTTCAATTCAATTCAAAATTTTGCTATATTTACGGCTCATTGAAATTAACATACCAATGATTGGTCTTTTCTTTGAACAATGGTGAAATCAGCAACTACAATATCAATATTTCTGGCAAAATATTCACTGAAATTTCAATCCCAAGCAAAATCCCAAATGAAATCTGCTGGAAAAAAATATTGACCAGTTTGCCTGATTTTGTCAGAAATTTCACGAATAGATCAATATATCATTTCAATATTTCAAAATGTTACAATGTTGTCCTGTTCTTTGTATAAACTGTCAGTTTGGAAATTTTGATGGAAATATCAGCAGTCAGCAGAAACATCAAAATGTTCTAAATGTTTATAAATTTGGGAAAAACAAAAGATTTTTTTCTTTCTTCAAAAATTTGGGAATGTTATTCAAAAATAAAGAAAAAAATTATAATTTAATCCAAGAATTCATTTAAAAAGGTTATCACTTCTCACAAAAGCAAGCCCATCATTAATTATTTTGCTTAGTTGAAGAGTAAATTGTTCTCCCTTGTTTAGGGTGAGTTGATGCAAGTCAAACATCCTAAGAGGGAAATAAAAGGTCCAAACGGACATGGACATAGCTAATTAACTATTAAACTAGGATTTGAGACATGTGGTATAGATGGAGCAATGGTCCATGATAAACTTGGCATACCAGGATTCATGTACGTAAATCTAATTAGCATTTGGATAAAGTATTAATAATGATGAACACACATAAAAACATCAATACTCACTGTGACTACTTCCACAGGATATTTGTGTCTTCCATGCAACTTTCTGGAGCCATTAACATTGTGCCCTAGATTGCTTTTTGCCTTCACTTGCAAACATTGAAATGTAGTATGCCAACATCTTGCTTCCCTACTCATATTCCCACAGTCATAAGCCCACCACCCTGCTGTCTTCTCCTCAGCACCTTCAAGGGCAAATAACCAATCTTTCAGCTCTAGAGACACATCGACGTCATCAGGCCTACCGAGTTCCAAAAGCCCACCACCATTTCTATTGTTAGAACCTTCATCTGAGACTGAAAGTGAAAAAAATAAGAACTGTTTAAATGAGAACAGGCGAAAAATGCAGTTCAATCCAAGAGCTAAAAATTGCAAATTCTCATTAAATGACAGGACTACTTCCAAAATGAACAAATTTCTCAATTTATGTTGACCAGTAATAAGAATTTCCATGAGAAAATCCTCTGCAGTGTGCTCAGTGAGAATGAATAATCTCCCAGCTATATATGATTGTTTGTCATTCACAAGTGGATCTCCAAATGGAATATCTACATGCCTCTTCAGTTCATGCCCATTAAATGTTGGCTGTGGGAGGTAAGTGCCCCAGTCATTGGCAGAATATGTGTCCGGTGAAACTGTGCTCTTCTGATTTGGGACTTCCACTTTTTTCTACCAGGATCTGCAGCAACTAGTGTGAAAAACCAAAAGACTGCACAGCAATACTAATTTCCACATGGACATAAATGCTAAAGACAACTGTAATATACTACAAACAACAAAATATTAGCAAAGGCAAACATCTATTAACATATGATCATGGCAAGATAGGAGACATCTCTGCTAATTTGTATGCCTTCAGGGAACTAAAGATGTTTTGCAAAGTTTTTATGCTTTTGTTCAGTGTGAGAGGTACCTGAGCTACCAAGATGAACACGAATGGAGAATATAACTATCACCAGATTCTTTGATAGTCAAAACAGTAAAATACCCATTTAAAATTCATCTTGCAAAAGAGAATTGTAAGCATGCACAAGTGGTCTTTAGAAATTTCCAATTATTAACTACCACAAGATTCTTAGATCATCAAAATAGTAGAAATGCCATGTAAATCACATCTTGGAAAGATTCTTAGATGGTCAAAATAGTAGAAATGCTATGTCAATCTCGTCTTGGAAAGATAGTTGTGAGCATGCATAATAGGCCTTTAACAATCCCCAATTATTTTAGCTTTGAGCAAATTAGAGAACAACAAAATAATGGCAGTAACAAATTAAAGCTTGGAAGGCATGTTTTATCTGCTACTTCAGAAGTTTATGGTTCCATACCATCTTCCTCATCAATCTCAGGAAGAGGCGCCGTTCTCAATAGTTTTGATAGTGGCCCAGAAGATAAATTCTTCAACCCCTTTGACAGGCCCTCCCCAGGACCACCATCAGGCCCCAGGATACCAAAACGATGCAACAGAGCTTCAGTGTAATTCATCCCACCACCAAGACGTACGCCTGCTACCTTAGCTGACACACTCAAGCTGTGGCACTCCATATCTTGCACATTGTATGGCATTACATGCACCATGCTGATCTCTAGAAATGGACATGTTGCAGCAGCACCATGTCTCTGAAATTTTCTTCTGTTATCAATCCAAAAGACTGCTCTCATCTGTGGATAACCATTTCCCGGAACGAGCAAATCATGGTCAGTTGGTGGGTCACTACCATTTCTGTATGGTAGTTTCCAGTCTGCATCCACACAGTCCACCTGAACACTCTCCCAACGTAAGTCAGATGATACTGCAATAGCCCCACCCAAGGTCCGATGACTAACTTTAACAAATAGATCTTGTCCAGCAAATTGAACTAAAGGCATTCCATGAATATTCTCAGAAGAAGACTCAAGAAATTTAAGCTGGAGTTCTTTTACAGCTAAACTTGCTGCTGTGTCACTAGGAACCTTTTCCATCAAGTTTCGGCTCACAATTTCTTGTCTGCTTCCTGGGAAGTTGCTCCTTCCAACTTTCAGTATTTTGTCACTGACTCTACCAAAATAGGTGTAGAGATCTAAAACAAAGAAAAGCTGCTCAGCAGATGTGTTTGAAAGATATTGCTCGCAAGAAACTCCTACTCTGACAATACCTCCTGGTGGAGGCACAGTGATAAGTGGACCACCATCAGCAGTTACCACGGCAGCCTCAAAGCAAGCTTCATTGAGTTCGACACATCTCCATAAGCCAGCAGACCAGTCATGAGATGCTTTTTGTTCTGTTAAGCCATTGCATGTTTGAAGAGACAGACTAACATGAGAAGCTCGAGTTGTCCATTTCTTCTGACTGGCATCAACTGGCTGATCTTCCCAAAGGCAGAAGCAAGCAGGATCCTTCTCCAGGTTCAGTAACCTGAATTTTGTGTTTGGTGACTGTAAAAATAAAAGGTCTTCAACGTGAAGCCTGGCGCCAGAAAAGGATCTTTGGAAGGGGTTGTCACTGTTCCCAACAGAACTGTCTGATTTCTGAGTTTCCAAAGGAACAGTAAGATCAAACTCTTTGAGAGTGAACACAAGGGAGTTTATGGAAAAATCTGGCAAATCAGCACCATGATTGACTGCTATTCCATCAGCCAAGAAAGAACAGATCCTCAAGCAAGTTTCCTCCTGGAGATTGATCTGGAAGAAGATAGATAGGAAAAGTCTATGAATCTTATCTCCTGAGGATTTGCTGCTGCTACCTACATCTATATGAGTATTCACTTAGTAAGACAAGTAATTCACATTTTAGATCAGGACAGTTAATCTGTTGTTCCATGTAAATGGATGGACAAGACAACTATAACATCCGCAAAATGATCATATGCAATAACTGCAGAATTTCCTTTTCCACTGCAATAAGATGGTTCGACAGAAAAGCCACCAATCATGAGTTGGTGCATCCAATCGTAAAGGTAAATAGGCAATGTAGCATATATAAGAGAACAAAATGATATGCACCAGATTTCATATCCATAATTTAAAAAAAGTGATTTGAAATGGAGCATAGATATGTCTTTCACAAAAGATCTTTTTCCTTTCCCACAGAAGACATATAGTTGGATTTACCACAAGAGGCTGGCAGTCAATGACTGTCTGTGATGCAAAAGATGGAGGAGCAGGTGAAGGCTTGAACTGGAGAGAATGAAGACAAATGAGTGGTACATCAACATTGAAATGCCACTGAAGGTCTCCAAGTGGATATATTGGAGGACAAAAATTCTCACCTGCATGCATATTGAACAAAATACTCAGGTTAGTTTTGAATGGAACTAAGACTGTGGACCCATTTATAATTAATAGCAACATCTGACATAAAATGATTAGAATGCTAAATATGTACAAGAGAGAAAATGATCAGTGATTTTTTGTGTTTGTGTTTGTGTGCGCGCATGTGTGTGTGTGTGTGAGAGAGAGAGAGAGAGAGTACCAAATTCTGGCACATGCAAAGATTCTTTTGTTGCAGCCTGCATTGATGGCTGCACTAATGTACAAGGAGGACGTGAAAAAGTGTCCCTGCACTCCAATTAACAAGTTGAGGCTTCAGTGGGCATCATAGAAAACACATGCAAAAGAAGAGAAACTTTGGGGTAACATGTTACCAAAGCATGTCATTGATATTAAGTATTTTGTCTTGTCTTTTTAATTACCTTGTGATAATATTCACGGACTACATTTGCACCTAGTTTGAAATGGATTATGCAGTCTGAGTTCTAAGTTGCATCTCTAGGAAACATTAGAGGCAGACATCACAGATCAAAGATGTCTCATCTTGCTACGACAAATGACAACAACAAAGGTTCTAGAACATGGTCCCGAGGCCAAATGTTATATTGTAGGCTTCACTTGCCATTAGTCTGCTTCTTCCAAAGAAAATGGATAGAATTCGCTTTACCCCATCTTGATCACAAATGGTGTGGCCTGTCTATGCACCTACATCCTAAAACGTGGGATGAAACTGTCTAGTAAGTTGCATCCATCATTCACTGATTCATCTATTATACATAAATCTATGCATCATATGATAATTAAATAAATGCAAGCAGAAATACAAACATAAGCAAGTGCAGAGGGGCTGATGTATAGACAAACAAAAAAGGAAAGACAATAGCTAGCTCAATCAAGCAGTTCCTGACTAGGAAGATCTGCCAATCTTTTAAACACCAATGCCAGGACATCTGTGGATAAATAATTTTAAGTTTCAAAAACATTACCTCAGAACTTAAACTGACATCCAAATGCAAAAATATTCTTGCTCATGAAATGCCTAGAAGATGGAAACCATTAAGGTTACCTTAGAAACAGTCCAGCAAGCATAATGCGAGTTAAGTTTTTGGTATTTTCTCCATCTGATACACTCGCCTACAAGAGAATTGCAGCCAAGTGAAAAGGTATAGATATAAATGGAACCAAGATGCATGGCATAAACAGTAATTCTTCCAGAAACGCACATGTATGTTACTTGGGTTTGAGTTTCAGTTTGCAGTCTCCAATACCATGATTGATGATAAGTACAACAACCATAACAGGTCAGTTGCCCACCACATAGGATTTGTTCAAGTAGTTCCCAGGTAAAGTTGAGTCATTCTGTTACTCTTGATCATCTGTTCAGGGTAATATTAACCTGGATTGCCAGTTGCTTTGGTATGTGGTACAGAAATACTTGTGGCACTCAAACTCCTCTAATACAAGGCATGGTAGGGATTTGATCATATGTGAAACTACAATACATAGAAGCAAAGAACAATCTTATACAGGAATTCATATTTAAAATTATTATGCAGAGTAAAAATTGTCTCTAACTACTACATAGCACCATGTTACACCATAAAGACATCAACATAAACTTCCACATTGTAAGCATGGATTTATTTTATAAGGAATAAATAATATGCATAAAATGACATGATTTCCGGTTGCTAGAAATAGCATTCTGGATGTCAGATTGTAGAACTGAAAATGCAAAATGCAGGGGATTTCATGTTTCAGTAGAAATGGTCAAAGGTTCTTGAGTTCATGCATTACTTTGGCTCAATAAAAGGTGGAACAAATGCTGCGAACATCAGCAAAGGGATTTGAGCCAGAGAAATAGAATTTTTTCTCTAGAACAAAAATTCTGCGAACCATGCGGTCATTTCTAATTTGTAGAAGATGTGTAGTGAAGAGACTTCAAACCTATATTTGGCATGGCCCTTTTGATGTCTGAAGCTTTTGCATCCTCAAATCAGGAGAACTTAAATATTTTGCATGGTTCATATTCCCCAGGCCTCTTTCCTCTGGTACATCTAGGATTAACAGCACAGCTGTTAAACACATCCTGAACAACAGCCTTCAGCTTTTGCTTGAAGACTTTTGAACAAACCACAAGGTATAATGAAATAGTGACTGGGTACATCTTGAGTTAACAGTTTTAATTTTCATTGTGCCCCATTGAATTAACATTTTTTGTTAATATTCCTAGTTTTTGAAATCTATTTGCATAAGAATGATCAGGTAGGACATGAATGGAGGACAATGAGAAAATCAAATGGACTTGGATCAAGACATCTAAATGCATAGAAAGGATATGAAATAGGGCCTTAGGAATAACTAGATTGAAAGTTATGCAAAGCTGGGCCATAATGGGGACAAGGGTGATGCTGCTAATGGAGATTGCAGTGATGCAAACAAGATTTGGTTCAAGAGAAATGCATGGTGAAGTATTTATGCAGCTTCAGAAATTTATTTAGACAAAAAGACAAAATCGGGCAAAAAATGTGGTGTGTGAACACACATTCAGAGCTTGCTTCTACATGAGTTCAAATTAATGAAGTCATCTCATGCACCAGATCTTGACTTGTTTAAGCCACAAAAGTGTCTTCCCACAATTTTGGTGATCGTTGTGTAGAAAGAACAATAAACTGTCTTGCAGGCACATGCTTTTGGTCGAAACAATAATCCATGTAAATCTTCTAGACCATCAACACATAGATCCTAACAGTGAAAGACTGGAAGCTTAAGTACTGTGATCCATCAAAAATTACCCGAGAAAAGAGGAGTGACTGCATCAAAAGCTCGAGTTGGAACTCTGAAAACAAATTCCATTTGTTAGTTTTGTGGAAACCAAATTCTGCAACCAAATTCCACATTGAAAATGAAATAATCTTCATAAAAAGTGACAAATTTAAAGTTAAATGTCCTGATGAAACTTTGTAATCAAATGTAACTAACCAGAATCTTTGATGCAGAGAAATATATGGTCAACGACAATTGAGACAAGTGAACAACCTGCTGCTTCTGTAGTCTGCTGCCACAGTTTCCCATTAATTAAGTCCCACACACAGGACTTTAATTCAGTATGATTTCATATAATGAGCACAAAGAAAACAAAAATGAAATCCTCTTATAGAATATCAAAAAAATGACAAAGATAAAAGCTTGCAAAAGCACCAAAAGAAGACAATTTTTTTTTTAAAAAAAAAAGACCTGTTGAGCCTTTGAGTCCACATCGCCTCTGTTCAGGCACACAAATAACCCTGTCATGAACCGTATAAGTGCACGCAGACCTGCTCAGATTTCAAGGATTTACTCCATTAAATGCTGCAAATATTACTTTTTTGAAAAAGCAGATACACAGATTACACGCCCTTACCAGGTTCACTCAAAGCAGGACACACAGCTTCTGTCACATGGAACTGAACCTCAAGTCCTAGAGGACTGTTCTGTTCTGTCCTTTGCACAGTAATCTGAAGACGGTTACAAATTTGGACAAACATTATCATGATTTCCCAAAAAACATAATATTAATAAAAGAGAAGAAAAGAATTGTTTATTGACATTAAAACAAAATGCTTCTAGAAACAGATAGGCATTACATAAGCCTCCCCTGATATTCCTTCCAGAAATGGTTCACCCAAGAGAAAGCGCCGCTTTGCACCATCATCATCACGCTTACTTGCACCATTTTCCAAAGATGTCAAATGAGCATCAGCGAACATATCAGGATGAGGCAAAAGGTCAACAGATAATGACTCCCATTCAAGTTTCTGCACAAAAACATCTCAGCATCAAAAAAGTTTCATCTACTTGGGAAGTTGGTATAAGAAGACCATGTCAATCAGAATGTATGGATAGATATAGATAGAAACAGAAATGAAACATGGATATACAGATACAGATACTGACATAGATATGATAGTAAAAAATTTAAGTGTTGCCAACTAAAATGAATACCTTGAAGACATAAATGTACTTAGTGTTATAGGAAAAATCCCTTGCTTCTTTTAGGTTGACCACCTGTCAGCAGAAAATGATTCATATGTCAAGCAGGCTGCTCATGGGAAAGAGTACCAGCTTTAAGTAAGTTCAGCTAACAGCAAAAGACTACCTGCCATTTCTCATTGGTGGTGTAAAGTGAAAGGTTGCGTATTGTGATAGATGCTAAGGGTGATGCCCTGAGATCATAAATAAAAAAGTGAACATGACTTTACCAACAATATACTGCAAGCATCAAAACACAAATTGAATACTTTGTCAATACTCTCAAAAAAGGCAGTTCATACATATTAACTAGACAAAAAGGTTAGCACTGTAAACCCTTTAAAACATCACAGCATGTTTGTGCTATACTTAGGATTCATGTCAAGGGAATTCAAACAGGTCCACAAACAATGAAAAAAAAAAGGTGTGATTTACAAGTCATATTTCATTAGATCAAATCAAATAAACAATTACTAGTTGATAAAAAATATTAACTTGCTTGTGAACCTTTCTGTTTTGTCCCCATTACCTGTGGATATGTGTCTCTACCATTGCTCTTAGTAATCAAAAGCTTCAATACTTGAAATAAAATGAAAGATAAAGCAACTAGATATTTGGGCCCCCCATAACTTGTCTTCAGAACACAAAAAAAGACTCTACTCTACTAAAGTATGCAGTACTCTCACACAACTACAGGATACCATACAGTCTCACACAATTTTAAAAACATTTTGAGCTGAACCACGTCTACTCAAAGATCTTATCCCAGAATTTTTTTTTTTTTAAAAAAAAAAAGCCTTGTTATCAGACTGTCACTTTCCTATGACTAGGGTGACCCAGTAATGCGTTTTTACCATTTCATGAGTGTTGATGAAAACAATCAAACTGCCACTTTCTTATATGACAGGGATGGCATGGTACTGCAGCTTTTATCAATTCATGCCATATAATGAGCATTGAATAAGAGTAAGCAAAGTTCCACAGTGGATAGTGATTTAATGGCCCTTTGATAGCCTACAGAAGGCACCACCAATTGATTACCAGAAAAATGTGGCAATAAGTAATTACCATGTTGCCCCTCTCTGGCATCGAGCTCCACCACGGGTCTCAAGCAAAAGATTGACAGTACCCACATCCAAAGTCATTCCATCTGCAATCTAATAATGTCAAATAAGTCAACATATGAAAATAAAGTTGTGATAAACATCCACATGAATAAAAAAATTACAGATAAACGGAGAAAATATTATTCAAATATTTCTTTTTTTCCTTGTTGAGAAAATAACAAGTTACTTCATGGAATTTATGATCTTTACCATTCATCAAAAAAAACAATCCCATCACAAATAGAATAGGAAAGCATCATGGATAGAAGCAGTTCTCTCAATACTGATAATAATCTGTTTTATAACCCTAATATATCCACTTGGCACATTGTGATACAATATTAGGATGAAAACATATCCCAATATTATACATATGTCACAACTCTTATGCAATATTTATTCAAAAAACAAAAAAAAAAGGCCTTAGCATAAAAGTTTGTGGCATATCAATAATATTGATATATAATTACTAATTATCAAGTTACCACATATCTAAGCCAATGGTTGCAGTGTTTTTATTGCATATTATATCAACATCCTGAGAGGTATATCAATTAGATAAGACCAGCATTGACATTTCCCTAAAATTATGGAATTATTGCAAAAACAATGAAGCTTTTGATGAAACTTGGACTTCTAAATATATGGGAATACACATTTTAAAGACATGGCGTGAAAAATAAAGGTAGCGTGGATGTCATATTTTCATCACATAAGATGCAATTGTGCATTATGTCTGACACCCTGATGGCAGAGTGCCACGTAAGCCAATCCAAACAGTCAACAAGTCTAAAGACGAAACAAATGACCTGCAAGAGCAACAAGTTAGAAAACTCTTCTTTTTTTTTCTTTTTTTCTTGACAAGTTAGAAAACTCTTCTTTTCTTTTTTCTTTTTCTTCTTTTTTTTGGTTGGTCTACTGTAGGTACACACAGAAAATGCCAAATTGATTTTTTTTTTTTTTTACTTCAATTAACAAATCTGAATTGTAGAAATAGATGGTAGATTCACCACTAGCCTAAATACACAAAAAGGCAGGCCAGATCCCTTTAGAACTTATGACACCATGTGCACTGCTCTTCAATAAGGTAATCCAGTCCATCTCTCATTTACGATAGGTCAATCAGGACACTACTGCCAATGTCACATGATCTCAATCTGATGGCACTGATTGGTGAATAGATGAATGGTTGGCGATCACTGACTAGGATGATCTCAAGAGTGGTTCTTCAAATGGATGGCTGGCAATGAAAGACAATAAGACATAGGATATTTTTATGGGGGTGAGCATAATGGCCCAGCTTTGTAGTTGTCTGGAATACATGCGTGCATTTCATCAACAACAGTGATGTCCTACTTGAGATGATGTTATTGCAAATTAGCTCCCATCACTCAAGAAGATATGTGTAGATACATGGCCCACCTAATCGATGAATGGAGAGAATGGCTCTCCTCTATTTCTGTCCTCAATGATAGTCTTGCTGGTCACGTTAATGGGCTAATCTTCTGTGCTATTGGAATATGATGATTTATCGCTGCTGAAACTCAGGTAAAATATCCAGAGAGAATGGACCCACATGAGAGAGAAAATCATTTAACCTGTCATGTGGATAAATCCAAATGATGTTTAGATGGTCCACCCCTGGGTTGGATTACATTTGACGTGCAAAGAAAAAAAAAATCTATGGTGGCCCACTTGCTTTATTGGCATGTGCAAGGCCCACCCGACCTCTTCAACCAAGCCGATCTCTCCTTTTGCCGCTTGCTAGTCATAAGGATGATCTAGAGGATTTGAACAGTTTGGATTGAACCATCAGGACATGTAAATGCTTAGAGAAGCTTCAACAAATATAGGCTGGCAAAGAAAACTACATATTATTTGAATGTAAAGCAAAACTTGGATTGAGTATAGGTTAAAAGAATTCTTGGGTGTTGACTGGACAGCTGACACCTTTCACCTAAAGATCAATGAATGTTTTTAACCTATCATCAATCTGGATGATATCTGATAGGATATAAGTTGGATGGAGAGGACATCATACAGGAGAGCTCACCTTCCCCCTCAAATCTCCTTCTTTTTCTTGCTCCTCTCTACAGACGGCTGACCATGGAATTTATAGACTTCTGAGTCTCTTGGCAATGATAAGATTTGATATCTCCTATAACTAGGTTGATAGGTTGAAAGATTAACAGGTTTTGATGTTCTACACATAAGTTGACAGTTTTTTACAACATCTCCTAATTAGGTTGATAGGCTGTAAGGTGGCTAAAGATCGCTAGAGGGCCCCACTTGTCTTTATGGCTACATCTTTTGGACCAAATTCTCCATAGCGGTGGGGCTTTTTAATTCAAAACAAAGGTTTCAAGAGTTGAGGCAAATGTTTTGAGATCATGAGAATTAAGGATAAAGCCCAACTCTAGAGAGATCATTGGTTACTATCAACTGATTGTAAAATTTGTCAACAGATGAAGGCCAAACGGACAGAGGTGGCACAACAGGATCCATGTAGTTGACCCCACTTAGGTGGGAAAAAAAATTTAACCACATGGGAAGGAACCTTGATATCCATGATACATTTGTTTGACATTCTGTCCTGTGAATGTGTTTTATGTCTTTAAATAATTATTTTAACTACCACAAATCACTTCATTGACCATCCTTTCCACAATATCTTTACCGTAAATATCAATGCCCTACATATCTCATACATCCAATGCAATATTGGCATATCTACCCCATTCTAAAGACACTGATATCAGATGAGTATTGCAAACACTGCACCAATCTATATGGGCCATAAGTCCTGGGCATGTAAACATCATAACACTTACCTTATCAGCAAAACCATAACCACTGCCTTTTCCAGAACTTGTAGATGACTGATTACTGCCAAAAACCAACAAAGAGAGCGCAAGGGCGGGAGTAACTCAGCAATATATACATAAAAAAAGTAAGAATTGCCTATTAAATCTTCACTTTTCACAAGAAGCAGATGCCTTAGGTACTTTGGATGTTGTTAGCGAGTGGGGCACTCTTCAGTGCAACTTTAAAAAACACCATCACCCTAGCAATGGAAGTTGAACTAGGAATAATTACAGTAAGCTCTGACATCCATAAAACCAAAAAGAGTACAAGGTTGCTCAGTATAATTGAATCTTGATTGCCCAACTCCAACTGGAATTAATGACCAAACCATCGTTTACACCATTGTCATTCGCAGTCATGAGTGATGAAGAAATCCACATTGCAATCCCATGTACCCCAAGTGCCTCTTTAAGAACACAACTGGGCAACATCCACTTGGTTTAGTCACATTCTACTCAAACGAATTATCCATATAACTAAGCTGAATTGAGCAGCCAATCATGGCCAGGACTAAAATAACAAAAGCATTACCTGCTAGAGCTCCTAGCACCATCTGAATCCAACTTCTCCTCCAAAACCAAATCGAGCCTATCTATTTGAACCACAATCGGTTCCATTTGTACATTAGACACATAGGGAAGCTGCAAGCCACAGGAAAGAAAGAAAGAGGAAAAAAAACACGAACTTTCAAATTACACGTGACAGTATAAAGAATCTGTACTAGAGCATTGCCAGAAATAAATACAGGAGCAGCAACTACTCAACAACAGCGAGTGCCTCTGATTTTTAGCTCAAATTTCAATCAAATTAAAAATGAGCAAGAATCCCAATGACGCACCTTTATCTCTAGCTTCCCCACTTTCGCTTTAGACACGTTCAATGCGGGAGGCAGGCCAAGGCTCGCATGCAAAACATCGCCATTTATATCTGAAATGGAATTCCACAAATACAACAAAATTCAGCTTCCTTTAGAAAAATAATGCAGCGAGTTTCAAACAAATAAGCAAATTAAAAGGAAAGACGCATTTTTTTCTTAAAATACCGAGATTCGATAGCTGCACGTTACGGCCCTGGAGCTTTAACTGATCCCTGGAGAAGGATTTCAGCCAGTACTTGAGCGTGTATTCTAGCGCCCGCGCGAGTATAGATTCCATTCTTCTCTCTTCAGGAACCTTCTAGAAGCCTCTAGAAGGGATCCCCATTCCAAAGCCGACTGCAATCCAATGGATCTGAGACACTGGCCAGGCACGAGTTCTCCTCCGGCAATCAGATGAGAAAAAAACACAGCTCAAGCGCGCGTTCTCCTGCTGCTGCAATACTATTAGAAAATGAAGTGGGAGAATAAAATGGGATAGGGCAGGAAATGGGAGATACTACGAAAATGCCAAAGGGAGGATGGAAGGCGAAAGGAAGAGTGAGAGGAGAATGTAAGGGATGACAGGAAGGTGCGAAAAGGCAGAAGAAGAAACGTAAAAACTCGTCTTTTCTTTTCTACCCTTTTTCTTTTCGTTTTTTCCGAGGGCATGTGCTCTTTCTCCGTCGTATTACCGCGGCACGAATACTATTGCATGAGAGATTACCGTAGAAAAGTAAATTAATATAGAAAATGGAGTTATGTTCACCTAGAAAAAGTTTTCACCGTAACTGTGGTAGAATTAGAAACACTTGTTCTGGATCCTCAAGAATGTATTTATAAAACTTAATTCATTTATATACTTGTTTAATTAACATTTAAAACTTATATTATTTTCTTAGAAAAGTGGACTACAAAATTTATTTCATTTGACGGTGAATTCGGGTATGTTGAAATTCCCCCTCTTGTTTATGTCCCACTTGAGTATCAGTTAAGATAAAACGTTTAATCTTGGCAATAATTGAATGAATAAATTATATATTACAAATGATCCCTTCATGCCTCAAAGAAAAGATTGTTGCCACGATTAGGGTAAAAACATTTCCATGTGATCATAGCCATAATAAATACATAATATGTCGATTCTAAGATAAAACGCTGTAGAAGCTGAGATACTGATGTTAGAAGTAATGAAGTTAAACATAAATTAAATTAACTCCTACTCCCTTTACACTTGCGGATAGTTAAACGTGATAAAGTATAGAAATGGGGAAAAATCCCTCTTTCCTTAAAAAGGAAAAAGAAGCTTTTACATCTTGTTTATATTTTGGTTTCATGGTCCCCGTAAGTGTGCAATTGAAAAAAGGTACGATAAGGATTAAAAAAAAGAAGAAGAATAAGAAGATAGAAATAAGAAAGAAATGTTAAAAATAATAAAATATGTAAGATCAACCCATTGAAATTATATGAAAAATAAATTAAAAGTAACATCAAGAATTGAAATGTAAAAAGAATGCAAGGTACAGTGAATACCTGTTTTAAATGAGGTAAGTTGTAAAGTAATAATGTGTAGTCCATGGTTACCATGTTTGTAACTCCTGATCAACGGCTGTGCAGGAATTTTTATAAGAATTTCGTCGCGGTTTGGCATGATAGATTCCTCTATCGGTGGAACTGTGGAAGAGGTGGCGTAGCTTGGTATTCACAAAACAGCCCAATATTCACCCACCCTCGCACAAATGTGTAGCCGAGATCGGTTGGTTAATCAAACCAGTCAATCCGTTAATCCATCCGACGAATGCACGAAAGATGGCACCAATCAGAAATAAAGCGGCAACAGTAGAGAAAAGATGAAACTTTGTTCCCCAATCCGATTCAGAGATGGAGGTGATGATGGACGGTCTGGATGAAAACGTCGATCCTGAGGCTGTCGGAAAGTTGGCACGTACTGCACGTGATTTATACGTTGGTGCGTTGGATCTGGAGATGGGGCATCGATAACGGCAGAGGCGAGCATCTGTCGGTGTGTTGGCCCCTCGGGTGCCTCGAGAATAGCGAAAAGGTTCGATAGCCGAGATTACCGCCTCGTTCGAATAAAGTTACAGATCGATGCTGGGAGCTATGATGTTCGGCCTAATTCATGACAGGAGAGTAACTGAACGAAAGTTTGCGGCTGAGCAAATTGGGCTCGGGTGTTTCGTGTTGGACTCCCATTTCCTGCAGATGCCGATGGCGGTTGCACTTTATCTTGATCAGATCTAGTAGCTCGCCTGGCCCCACTTTCGTCTTTTTGTAAATATATATATATATATATATATATATATTTAAAGACAATAGGCGTATTCTGCTCTAGTTTATGTGAGTAGCACTGGTGATGTCTGAACCTGGACACATGCCCGTGTCAGCTGCAGCCGCAAAGCGCTTAGAAGCCGATGCAGTTCCATTCACGTTCATGACAAAAGGAGATGGGTAAAGTACAAATCTAATACGGCACGTCGCGATCCCCGCAGACGTGATCTGACAACACCACAATTTCAGGGTGGGCCGAAAGAAAATATGGCCCTGATTTTTAACAAAGGAAAACAGAGGGAAGGAAACTATGGAAAAACTAATTCAACCCATATTTAGTATCCTCTCCACCTAATCAAATTATTGAATTCAAGACCTAACATTGCGTGATCTATGGAAGCACTTGAACAAACTGACTTTTTTGACAATGAGCTTGAGAGCTTCAAATCTCGGACACCTTTTGCATGACGAATCCCTCACAGAACAACAAGGTCGGGGCCTAGTTGAATAGAGTGTAATAGCAAGGTGGTGTAAAAAAAGAATTCTGGTGCAATAAAAAAAAGTATAGTACATGATAATATAAGTAAAATGTATGTTTTTAATATAAAAGTAAAGAAAATGATTAAAAATATGTATAATGAAGAAAAAAAATAAGACTGTTATAGTAGTAAAGGAAATTGAATAATCACATAAACTCGAAAAGTACAGTCGGAAGAAGGAACTTGGTGAAATGAAGCCAAATATGTTGGAATCTTGACCAAATAACTACTCTAGCATAAAAGAAGGCAAGTACAGTCGGAAGCTCTCTCTTGTGGCAGGACTACGACCAAATGTCAACCGAGACCCGTTTTCAAACAAAAGAACGCATGTGGGTCTAAGATGGATAGGCAAGCAATCTTGTTGTCCTCAACACCCCATGTGTATCAAATTTAAGTTTGGACAATGCTCTGTTTAGATTGAAGCCCTCTGCAAGGCTTGTAAGTGCTGCTATGGTTTCGCGTACCTTCGAATTTGATGGAATCAATGTTTGTCATCAAAATTCTCTTTGCAATTTTTAATTGCAGCTGAATATGGACTTAGGTGTTTTTTAATAAATTTTCACACCATTCACGTTTTGAATTTGATTGTAGTAAAAACTCGCCAATAAAATCTAAGAATGATTGATTTCAATCATTCTCCTCTAAAGATAAGATTGCACTTTTTTTAAAGTTGCATTTGTAAATATATTTAAAAAGAAATTTAAGTTTCTTCCAATATTTCAAATACGGGCGTAACTATACTGCACGCACTTGATTTATTTGTTTATTATTTATTTACTCCACCATTTCTTTGATGCGCCTCTCAGATGGACGCGTGATGCGTCAACTTTCCAAGAATCCCAACGCAGTTGAGCACTCCTCACCACAATCTAACACTTAAAACCAGTGAAACTCAAGTTCAACCAACAAGAAACTCTTAAGTTCTTGAAAGCTTTTAAAATTGCCAATAAATTATAAGGCACTGTCCGAAAATGGACTGCCACTGTGGGATGGGCACACGGGAAGGAACCCCACCCCACGAGCCCTGTGGATTCCAAAGGGCCCCTGTGGGCGCCATTATCTGTGACAACAAGTGGAGACTTGAGAAAAATCAAATCACATGGACCTATTAATCTCTTATTTTGTCATTCCTGAAGTTTGGCCACCACTAAAATCACTATATAGACTTAATATTTCATGTATACAATGTATATATATATATATATATATATATATATATATAAACCTATCTACAATTTGCATGAGGTCTCAAAATTGATCTATGAAATTAAGACTCAATTTGTGATAATATCCACCCCGTTTTCATTGTTACCACAATGAGCCTAATGAAACACATGCTAACAATTAAGGTGGAAGAAAATTTAAGAAACCAATGAAAAATAAATTTACATCGTAGTTTTAATAAGAAAATAACTCGTGTTTGTAATCTACCCGGCATTTTAAGATAAAATGTAAAATAAATGATAAATTAATTATATGAAAAAATAAAAACTACACGGGGCGAATAGTTTCAGAACCGTTTTCTTAGAATTCGGCGAATAGAATTCATCGCATTTTATTTGCATTATGGGATGTTGATAATGGATATGATTTCCAACACGGCCTAGATTTGCTCTACAATTAAATGAACGGTCCAGATGGAGGAGCAGATTTCCCGGAGGCTCTATATCCAGCAGCAGCCCACGAGAAAGCGAAAGACCCCATGTCTGTAGCGGCGTAGCCCGGTCTTCCCAACCTGGCCTGTCCCATTTACGTCTCCTGAAACGTCCAAACAACGAGCTTTCATCCTCGCGTCTCTCATCTTCGCCTCTCCAAACCAGAAAAAAATCTCCTGTCATTCCCTTAAATTCTTCTTGACCCTTTTCGAAAAACAGGAAAGCGGACAATCAGGAGCTTAACGGAAGATTTTTCATCATCGCTTTACTGATATGGAGAAGCAATCGGAAACCTAAGTTTGGTGTTCGAAGGCTGTTTCTTTTCTGCGCCTTGGAAAGAAACAGCCTGCGCTCATGGTCAGACTCGCATCGCGATTTCCAGGATCGGATTATCTTTTTACGGCGGTTTTTGAATATGGGTATGAGGAACGATGGACCACGGCCGCATCCGGCCAGCCCGAGACCGGCGGCCAGGAGTAACGGCTTCCTTCCCGGCTTCCGTTCGATATCGGGATACTTGAGAATCGCATCGTCAGGTGCATCTAGCATGGCATCAATGGTCCGCTCCGCCGGGGCGTCTGTGGCTTCTTCGATTGCAGAGCGTTATGATGAGGCAGGGCGTGATCAGGTGGGGTTTGCGAGTTTTCATTTTTGTTTCTTTCTCTGAAAATTTGATGTCTGTTGTGATTCTAAGTATCAATTCACTTGTCTCCGAATTTAATTGGGATGGTTATGCTTAGAGGAAGAACTAGTGACTCAACTTCTGAATTGAGGATTGGGTAGGTCAATGATTCTGTAATCCGATCAAGTGAGTGGGGCATAATTTCTGTTTTTTTGGAAAGTTTTTGGTGGGGAGAACTCAAATTCAGTCATAACATTGATCGGTTCTTTTTGCCACTTGGTTCAATTGAGTAAGATGATATTTTAGATTATGGTTTAGCTTTAGTTGCTGGCTTACTAGTTGGATTTATATAAATTTGTGGGACAATTGAACTTTTTGGCTGCTTAGTCGAATTTCTCTGTTTAATTCGCAATTACTTTCGTCAACTTATAGCAATTATTGCTGAGTTTACTCTTTTTGAACTGTGGCGTGAATTCATGTAGTTTATGCATGGAAACAATTTCCTACATTCACCTTCTTCATTTGCTTGGTTTGCAACATCAGTTTGCTATGTTTATTGGATTCATCATTTATCTGCTAGATTTCTGTTTCTCAGTCTTCATTGGCTTGAGCACTGAGAATAAATTCAATTTGTGGTGTTGTCCCACCATTGTTAAAGTGAACTTAATTTTTATAGGCTGCAACTCAGTAAGGTTGACCTTACTGAAATCTTGGTATTGTCACTTCATTCTGGATACTTCTAATAAGATCTTAGCCAACCAATATATTTAGATTACTTATAAAGTATACAAAATTATTTGGATTAGAAGCCTGTGAAGGCTACAACATTCGAAAATGTATACAACTATATGTAAAATATAAAAATTACTTAAATTGATTTACACAAACATTGAAATATCATAATATTTTGTATATTATTTATCCATGTCAAAGGTACACTATGAAAGGTATGGATGTCTGACCACATATTTGTGGATCCCATGACTGAGAAGAGATTTTTGACAGAGTCATATTCACTTTTAATTTTATGGCCCCTGTAGGTCTTAGATTGCGATGATTATTATTAGCTAAATAGGTAATGTTGAATATAATGGTTGGCCAAAATCTCATTAAAAACATTATTGTGGAATGTGGATCAAAATGAAGTGACTTTACTGTGATTTCAGTAAGATCGACCTTACTGAATCACAACCCAATTTTTATTGAAAATCCAATTAAATTGAAAATACTCTCAAGTTCTTATTTAATTACGTCTTGTAGGCACTGTAGTTTGGTAAAGTCTAGAATGAAAAGGTGCAATTTGGGATGAAGTATTGGTTGTAAGATTGTGCATCTCCTGCAAATGGGGAACTGATCTCTTTCAGATACATTTTCTAATGATGTTGCTGCCATTGGTGGCTACTGCTAGAAGGGAAGAGCTGGTCATTGGTGGCTTGGAAATGGAAGCTAGGTTTTTTCACTTTATGCTTTTCCAAACAAAGAGGGATTATCCGGGTGGGAAGATTGGCAGAGGAGCAGAGCATTTTGCTCCTTTTTTTTTAATGTTTTTAACTTTTTAAATTTGAACCCATTAGACCGGTTCACTTGTTGAACCATGATTCTGCCGGTTATGTTGGTTTTTAGCCATTAGACTGGACTGGGGGCATGGCTGGTTGGCAGTTGAGCTGGTCCGTCTGGTTTTAATAACACCGCAAAGCATGCGAACTATTATGAAAACTGAATTTTCTTGCAGTATTACAGGTCATGTGGAATGACAGTAACAGCTCAACTTGAACTGAAATTTGATATGTTTGTTTCATCAAATGCCACTATTTCCTTCTGGCAGAAGCCTTATGTTATTTATCTTCTTTTCTCGTTTGTATTGTTTTCCCCATTTAATTGGATATTGTACTTTCTGCTCTTAATGCTGTTGAAATTAGCCACTTTTTCTAAAAACAATTGATTACTGGTAGAAAACCAAAAGGATAACAAGGAGAAAAATCTACACATTGGTCTAATCTATAGCCCATTTTCTGCATCAACATGCTTACAGATGCATTAAAATAAGCATTTGTCTGGTGCATCATTGTTTGGTTAATCTAGTGTTAGACACTAATTTGTGTGTGTAAGTCTAGGATTTGAGTGTGTCTGATGCCGTTTGATGCTTGTCCATCTAATTAATAAAAAAGGAAAGAAGAAAAATGATTATTTGGGATCAAAATCACTTGTTTATTTTTTTACTTGTTTTTTTTTCTCCCTGAAATGGTAGCAAATATGCTTTCTATTGCTAATGTTAGCAAGAAATTTTAGAGATGTAGCTGCATATTTTAGACATGATATATTGTCATTTATGACTCCCAAAGTTTGTCCTTTCTTGTTGAAGGGTTTTTATCGTAGATTTTACATTTGTTTGTATTGAATCTCTATTGGACATATGAAGCATTTGTGGAGAATGTGGTTCTCATAGCTCTCAAATTACATCCTTTCTTGAAGCCTAATATTTAAATTTTGGCATTTTCTCCTTCGACATCTTATGCATTTTTTTTTTTTTTTTTTTTTTGCAATCATGATTCATTGCTCATGTTACCTTCTATGTGCTTGCACAAGGTGCAATGGGCTACATTTGAAAAATTAGAATGTGAAGATGGTATGGCTCGGCGAATTCTTTTGCTTGGTTATAGGTCTGGTTTCCAAGTTTGGGATGTTGAGGAGGCTGAAGACGTGCACCAGCTTGTATCTAGACATGATGGCCCTGTTTCATTTCTGCAAATGCAGCAGAAGCCATTACTATCAAAGGGATCACCTGATAAATTTGTGGGATTTCATCCATTGCTAATAGTTGTTGGAGATGGAGCTGTTCATGGTTGTCGAGGCATCTATGATCGGTCTGGTTCTCCTTGCAGTGATAGTGTCCCTAGTTGCCATAATGAGAAGAATGGGTGTCTCGTTCCATCTGTCGTTCGGTTTTATTCTTTCAGGTCACATTCTTATGTTCATACCCTAAAATTCAGGACAGCTGTTTACTCAGTAAGGTGCAGCCCTCGAGTTGTAGTTATTTTGGTGGCAACCCAGGTATGTACAATTTTGTTCTTTTGAGTCTTGTGGATATTCTGAGGAGTAGACAATTAATGCAGTTTTACTGTACAATGGATATTCCTAGTCCAAGCCATCCAAAATTTTGCCCTAAATTATTGTGTGTTGAATTTCAAACATAACCTCCGAAGTGTTCATGATTCAGAAGATAAAACGTCAATGGTCCAAGACTCTGGATTCAATGGCGAACGTGAACATACAGTGGTTGAAGTCAAATAATCATGCCATCTTTTTTGGTTAAGCATATGAGGCACTCTGCAACATGGTTGGGATTGCAAACCTGTATCCTCATGGACAATGAGTCAACACTAGTTTAGAAGAGCTTACATGTTCTGGCATGTGGGGAGATTGACAGGTTGATTGCTATTGCAGATACATTGTTTTAATGCTGCAACACTTGAGAGGGATTATACAATTCTTACAAACCCTATCTCAGGATCTATTGCTTGTGGAGGCATAGGCTATGGGCCTCTAGCTGTGGGTTCTAGGTGGCTGGCTTATAGCGGTGCTCCTGTGGCAGTGTTGGATACAGGCCGCATAACTCCACAGCACTTGACTTCTAACACATGTTTATCGTCTACTGTTCATTCTAATGGTGGTCTTGTAGCTCACTATGCTAAAGAATCAAGTAAGCAACTTGCTGCTGGTATAGCAAACCTTGGGGATATGGGTTATCGGAAGCTCTCGAGGTACTATTCAGAGCTCTTACCAGAGCGAAATAATTCTATAAGAGCTGGAAGTCAGAGTTTCAAAACAAACGCTACTGTCAATGGGCATGTGGTTGATACCGAAAATGCTGGAATGGTATATGTTATTTCTCAGCTTTGCTCTTATATTTATGAGATATCTTATTCTTGTTTCTTTGCTACTTCAACTTTCAGTGCACATCATTGTGCCATTTTATATTGAGTTACTAGCTTTTTTCTAGTGTATAATCTGTTCCATTAGAAGGCATCTTAAAATTGTTAAATGGTAATTCATGATGCTGGAGAAAGAGTTAGTTTTAATTTTTAATTTTATTTTTTATCTAGCAATGAGAAGTAATAATTGAAATAATCTGCTGGATGGTTGTTTTGTAAGTTTAGGTATCTCTCATGTATCCAATAAGAAGATCATCTCAAATAAAAAGAAAGACCAAGAACACTTTTGAATCTTTGGATCCAATTCCTCGTCAGATGTATGAAAGAGAGATAAAACTATAAACCAGGGGGAATAGTGCAGAATGAAAAAAGGGGTCACTTGGTGCATAGAGCTCCTGCACAGCGTAGGCTCCAGAGAGGGGGCGCCCATGTACACAGCCTTACCCTTGCTTCGTTACAAAGCGGTTGTTTCCCATGACTCGAATCTGTGACCTCCAGTCGCAACGATTGCATGAAAGCCCTCCCTCTGGAAATCATGCAGAACAAATCTCTATATTAAATGGCAGAGTACCAGTGATGATTTCTAGGATATTTGACTTCAGAGACAAATCTGAACTGCAGGGAACTGAGAGAAGCATCCAATAATTCTTTGTTCAGATAATCATAATCTCTGGCATGCTTGCTGCTCTGCATTTTCATTTGTAATTCGGTACATTCAATTATTATAAAAGAAGATTTTAAAGCTTTCTCAGATTGTCTGAATTGGGATGTGCACTCATCACATTGAATATCTAACTTGTTCCAGGCAACATAATCAAAATTGGTGTTGTAGACCATTTTATGCAAATGATAAACTGCCTTGCACTCCCTGTTACCATTTTTTGTTATGTAATCCCAGAGATTGCATTCTTTCCTCACTTATTTGTTAAAAGGGAATGTAGTTGTGAGAATTTGACGTTTCGCAGGTCATCGTCAGAGATATTGTTAGCAGATCTGTTGTTTCTCAATTCCGGGCTCATAAAAGTCCAATTGCGGCATTATGCTTTGATCCTAGTGGGACCTTGCTAGTGACTGCTTCAGTTCAGGGCCATAACATAAATGTATTCCAAATTATGTCTTCTCTGATTGGAAATTCATCAGGACTCGATGCTGCTGGATCATATATGCATCTTTACAGGCTTCAGCGTGGCTTGACAAATGCGGTATGTCTATTCATTTCTTTCAAAGAAGAATTTTGTTATATCAAAAGAAAACGCGAGAAGAAGAATTTTATGTTTATCATCCTTGGCTTTTTACTTCTGGAGATCTGTCATTTGATCATGGACATCAATGATCTCATTAGCTTTATGGAGATGACCATGTCAAATTAGCTAGACTGGAAGATCCTAGCTTTCCAAGAATTGGCCTTATCTCTGTGTATTTTTTTTTTTTTTTCCTGTTAGTGGATGACTTGTAGAGTTGCCTTGTTGAAGGGTTTTGTTGGTTGGTTTATTTGTATATGTATTATTCCTGGATGGTTCCTTACAGTTTACATTGCCATATTTATCAGGTTATCCAAGACATCAGTTTCAGTGATGACAGCCAATGGATTATGATTAGTTCTTCAAGGGGAACGAGCCATTTATTTACACTATCACCTTCAGTGGGAACCATAAATTTGCAGCATGATGCTGACCTCACCTATGGAAGAAATGGATTGGGTCCTGTGATGAATGGCTTAAGTCCGCCTAAGTTTAATCAACACATTCGTTGCAGTTTTGGTCTCCCGATAACACTATACCCAGTTAGCAGAATAAAAAATGGAAGTAATGGTTGGAGAGGCACTGTAACTGTTGCTGCAGCAGCTGCAACTGGAAGGGTGAGCTCCCTTTCTGGGGCTATTGCATCAGCCTTCCATGACTGCAAAGGCAAGTATGGTCATATGGATAGAAGCTCATTGAGAACACAGTACCATCTGCTGGTATTCACTCCACAGGGTTGTGTGATGCAGTATGTATTGCGCCTATCTACTGGGCAAGACTATCAAACTGATTTTTCTGGACTTGGCACTATTTCTTATGAATCAGCGCCGGATACTGATGTGAGGTTGGTTGTTGAGGCACTTCAGAAATGGGAAATTTGTCAGAGGAAGACTAGAAGAGAGTGGGAAGATAATATGGACATTGATGGTAATGAAGACAGTGGAAAATGTTTCCCACAAGGGTTTAAAAGGGGAAATAATGTCTATCCTGCTGAGAATGGAATGGTCAGAAGTGCAAAGCATGAGGAAAAGAATCATTTATACATTTCGGAGGCTGAGTTGCAGATGCATAGACCTCATGCCCCCTTATGGATGAAATCTAAGGTAACTATGGTGTATGATATCTGCTGGAAATAGGAGATTTTGATTTTAAATCTGTTTCCATCTCTTCATATGATTGTTTAAAATGTACTAAGCCTAAGTAGATGCATCCTGGTATGGGTACCCCATTCTTCTCCTGCCTGAGGAGCACTTTCTGCTATGGGCACTACATTCTTCTCCTATTTTGATGATCTTAAGTGTTTTGTGTCACATGAATTCTGGTTCTCTTGCCGTTCTTAATTCTTCTATTATTTGGATTGCTGATCTAATGATTAGTGTCTTTTGACCCTGCATCTCCATCCATAGTGGGGGTGCATCTGACCCGTCTTCTCAATTTCTTATCTGCATATGAGCCCACGATTCGTCTCTGTTGACAATGATGTACCTCACTCTCGTTGTTTGATGTTTCAAAAATTGTTTCTGCAGATATACTTTCAAGTGATGATGATGAATAATGAAGCATGCAATGACATCTGTTTAGGTGGTGAGGTTGAAATAGAAAAGGTTCCAACACGTACAATTGAAGCTCGGCCAAAAGATTTGATACCAGTCTTTGATTTTCTCCAGCCTTCCCAAATACAATCAAGGTTTGTGACTTTCTGTCTTATGTGCATTTTCCTTTCGCATCTATTGTGTTGGATGGCTTGGGATGACATGCTTGACATCAGATTGATGAGCTTTCGACTGGTGGCACATAGAGTGAATGACAACCAGAGGTTCATCTCATGTAAAATAACATTGTTGGGTTTTGGTGGGTGGGGGGGGAGTGGAATTATTCTTCATTAAGGGGCTGATTGAAAAGGATTCATGAAAACATTGCACAGATGATGTAAATTTTACAGTACAAGACATTTTTCTCAAATTTAAACGAGGTAAATTCTCCTTGGTCAACTTTACCTTTTCCACGGTTGAATTAAACCTAATGATAACCAGAGTCTCATCTCATGTAAAAATTATAGGGAGGGGGGAATGGAATTTATCCTCCTTGAGGGGCTAATTGAAAAAGGTTAATGGAAACATTACATGGATGAAGATGTAAATATTGCATGATAAGATATTTACCTCTGATTTAAACGAGGTAAACACCCATTGGTCTATTTTTTCCGTTCCCTTTATTTTTATCCCATTGACATTATTTTCACTTCCATCACCATTTTTTTTCTTCCATTAGCTTAGTAAAGATTACATTGCCTCTATCCCTCTGTCCTTGCCTCTACCCAAAATTCCAAACAACCCCTAGGCTTAACAAGAACCTTCATAGAATCATTAATTTTGCAATACACATTTTCTTCCGATCCTGAATGGCCTTGTCTGATACAACTTTGTGAATTCTACTGTATTCATTGTACTTTTATGCCAGCTTCCATTGAATGATGAAGAAAGGGCCGATCATGTGAGCCATTTTTGTCCCCAAATGAATCCTTTGTGAAATCTTCTTACAGAATCAGTTAATTTTACACAATTTCTTCTGAGCCTAAATACCCTGACTGATACAACTTTTTGAGTTGTATTGTCTTCATTGCACTTTTATGTGTGCTTCCATTTAATTATGCAGAAAGGGCATGTAATATGAACCATTTTGCTTATAGTTCAGGGTGTTTGCAATAGACAGTGGGAGCCTTTGAGGAATCTTCTTACAGAATCATTTAATTTTGCAATACACATTTTCTTCTGAGCCTGATTGGCCTGTTTGATGGAACTTTTTGAGTTATATTGTCTTCATTGCACTTTCATTTAAGCTTCCGTTGAATGACGAAAAAGGGCAGGTAATCTGAATCATTTTTCTCCTAGTTCAGGGTGTTTGCAATAGACAACCACCGAAATGGGTCAGTGCTGCATCAGAAGTGTGGACAATCAGAACAAAAGTTTTCTTGTCAAAGTAGCATCAATTTGCTTGATGACATGAATGAATCTCGTACTCCAGTGTTAGCTGTGCTCCAGAATGGCGTTCATGATAGTGGCTGGGGTAATCTTCCTGCACTGAGAGAAGCAACCAGGAATGTTGTACATAACAGGAACAGTCTGACAACAGAGCCACGATATGAGTTTGTAGATAACAAAGACAGCTCAAAGATGGAGGCTCAGCTAGGGTTTTTAAATAGCACAGAGAGCTTGAAGATGGAAGCATACTTCATGGATGATGATAATGCAGTGGATTAAGGTAACACCTTGATTTGTTGTTCATTTTTCCAGATGCAGTACTCGCAAGGTGCCTCTGACTGTTCTGGAGTAGCTTGTTTAATCAATTATTAGTTTGAATGCATAGTGCCCCCCTGCCATTCAATGACTCCAAATTTCAATCTTAAACACAATCCATTAATATGTGGGCTGTTTGCAATAGTAAGTCCAGTCAGAGTTACATGGTTGCATTTTAGCTGGTTTACCGGATATCTACTTCCACTGTTATCACGAGCTTTACGGTCATCACTGCCTTATAATGTGTTTACCATGGCTGTGTAGGCTGTGCTTTCCTTGATTATGTAGAATTTGCAGGGATTCATGGTATGGGATCAAAGTTTGGACTCAGATTAGGTCCTTTTCCTGTTTGTCCAGGCCCTGAACCATTTAAGATATAGTTCCAAGTTCCAACTTGGTTTAGCTCAGCTAGAGTTCCAATGTCCCATGCCCAATAATTTGACAGCATAAACCTGCATTTAGTTCTTAGCTTGATTCAATATTTCCAGTTTCTATTTTTTCTTTTACAGCCATTGACTAGTATTATAAGTTCTGGCACTTGATGATTCACCCTATCTGATTCTGGGGCTTTTAGCTTTAGAAGGTGGGACCTATTTGATGGATGGCTTTGCATCTGACACATGCCGCAATGGTAACCAAAGGCATGTAAAGGTGCTTAAGTCTAAAAACGGAATTAACTGAATTTTTGTATTCATGAACTCATGTGTATGCTTTCATGCGCCAGTGGAACAATTCATAAAAATGAAGCTTTTCATGACTATAGCATCAATGCTGACATTATTTATGCCAGATTCACCTTGTGTTAAACGTTTTTTTGAGTATTTTTCCTTTGCATTACTTCTAAAATTACAGATCACAATATGAAAGGCATGCTACCTTTGTCTTTGTTGCTTCTTTTGCATACAACAGAGGATGGATGTCAGCTGCTATTCACAATAATGTTCCTCGGACATGTACCTATGAAATGGAATGAGGCATTTATTATCTACTGTAATTTGTATAGGATGATGGGTGCAAAATACAAAGAGAAGAGGGGCCAATTGAGAAGGGATTAACTTGTGGATTCCAGTGGTGTGAGGATCCTGTAAATATCAGATTCTTTGCCAGTCTCAATAATCAGATTTGTAATATGTAAATATGGAAGGAGGAAATGTTTGGCGTTGTTTCACTCATGTATAAAAGCTCATTTTGTTGTGCATTTGATCACTAGCACCTGCTGTCAAGCATGCCACTGTTTCTTAGGGGCTGTGGTGGAAAATTTAGCCTGCTTGGAACTTAAGATACCAAACATGCAATGGATTGGTCAATGTGTGGTGGCAGATTGGCAGTATCCGATGCGACCGGCACGCTATAAGGCCTCAAATGGGATGCATGAAAACCCAAGTTGCTAGAGAGTTGGTAATGGAAACATTTGTATGGGGTAATCTGTTTATCATTGTCCTGATGCTCATCACGTTCGCATGTGTTTTACAGTAAAAAAGAAAATAAGGACTATTGGATTAGATGTTCTCTTGGAGCAAGGTAATAGACATTGCAGGACTTGGATCTGATATGCTTAGTTTCAAATTACTGGCCCTTTATTACCAAGTTAAAAGCCTGCAATCCATCCATTATAATGTGAACAAACTGCCTGTGGCATGTTTATTGAGCTCTTATAAATTACATCCAGAGAAATTGACCCAACTTTAAGATTGGAAGTATTTTGCGCAGGTTGCCTACATCTTAAGTAGCTTGGGTAGACATATGAAACCAAAGAAGATCCGCCCCTGCCAATGGTTAGTGAGTTGGAGAAGAGCTGGGAAGGCAAACATTGGTATGCTGTGCATACTTCAAACTCCAGTCATAGATATGTAGCGGTAGGATGAGACAAACGCTAAATTCCATTTTCGGGAATGCTGACCCCATCTTCTGCACACTCAAGCCCCTCGCCTGATTCCCTTATAATTTTATTCTGCCTCCTAGGAACTCTAGTGACGCCAACTCGTTTTGCCTACTTGTAATTTTAGTCTTTTAGGTAGCTCCCTCCAAAAGTCGAACATGTAAATTAGGACTTGGTTATTGTGATCTTTGACCTCATCTGAACATGTAATTCAGGAATTAGTTGTCATGCTCTGATACTGGTTTATATTATCATGCTTTGATTAGTGTTGATATGAAAAACCTAAGTTATTCGTTCAATTAAAAAAATATTTTAACTTATCCTAAATTCAGCTGGAGGAAAGGTTGCTTGAAAGATCTAACATGCTGATGCCCTTAGTTTTCATACTATATACAAAAGCAAAGGAGAAGAACCCTTGTAAAAAGTCCAAAGGGTAGCATTCCAAATTGGAATTTGGCAACTGATGTCCAATTTAACAAGGGGTTACATATACATGATGCTAAAAGGCAATTGGTGCCAACCACTGTAAAATCCTTGCAAATGCAAGAGGCTATGGACCCATAAATTTAAAATATTGGTTCTTACATCGCTAACCAACAATTGAAAATATTGGTCACCTCCTTCCAGATAGATGCTCTTCATGGTAGCAATCCTCTCTATCCCGTAAACATCTGTCTGGAAATAATTTCTCCGGGCAAAGTACCAGAGATAGTTTAGCCATGGAATGCCATTTCATTGAAGCTCTCATGTTAAAACGCCCAGCGTTTCCCGCTTGTATTTCAGTGTTCCTTAACGAAGTGCTATTTCAACGGAGTATTGCGGAGCTTCAATTTTTAGACATTTTCCATATTAGTATTTTTGGGCGATCTGAAGTAGATATATTTTCATAGAAACGAGACCATTTTTGCAAGGGTTTTGTTAGGCATTGTCTCTACAGTTACCCTGGGCATCAGGAATGACAAAATATCTAACCATATCGATTGTATTGATGCTCCTTGCAATTTGAGGGCCCTCCTCCCAAAAGGAAATCATTTGAGAGGATAAATTCTGTTGTAGTAGGGTCTCTAATAAAGATTATTTAGATGAATGACTTCAAAAGTTCAATTATGGCCATCCAAATTAGAATTTTATTCGTTAGGATTTTTAAGAGCCTCTAAGCTTTATTTTTATTATACGGGAGATTTTTATAGTTGGAATGAAGTTTATTTCTCTTTGGAAAATTCCCAAACACAAAAGAGACAGGCAGACAACTTGGATTTTTCATATTAATAGTTAAGAGGGGTTCAATGCCCTGGATTATTGTGCTATTAATCTGTTGATTTGAAAATATGCTAAGAATTGTGTTTGCTACAACAATATCACACCTGCGAGAAGTTCAACTGAAGTCCCCAAAATCATGTTAGCAATGAGATCCGTAATTGAATACTATCCATATAACTTGTTTTCCCTTACAGTAAACTGAATTATGGGAAAACTTAATACATCCATACACCACCAATACAGCTCAACATTGCTGAACCTTTGGCATTAGCAGAATTTGGGCAAAATCGCTTTTGTAACACACGAAAATCCCTTGAGATGGGAAGACCTATGACTCTTCTTCAAGGCACTTGGGACATCTACACCTGAAACCATAGTCTGCAAGTAACACTTGTCTCTCATCGTAAGGAAGGTCCTCGTCAATGTATGAAATGGAAATCTGCAGGGAGGCAAAAGACATTGCTTTTTTAATGCTCATATCCCTAAGAACTGGTCTTTTATAAACGAAAGAAAGCTTGTTCATGACTAATTACAAGGAGCACCTATTTTAATGTGCACAAATCCTGATGAATCTTTATTTGCACATACACAAAATGGAGCATCATACGCTCCTATCTTGAAATGCATCATGATTCCAGTTCCTTATCCAGGATCTATGAAAGCCTTTCTTTCATCATTAAAAAAATAAATCAGATCCAGATGGCAAGGTGAGAGAGAATACCTCTTCACCTTTCAAAATGGGCCGGAGAGCTATTATTGTTGCCTGGCCATCTTTATCCTGCAATATTGGACATCAGCAGTGAAACGGTATAAAGCAAGGAAACCTGGGCATATTTTTTGTGTTATGTGAAGGAAATATAGCAGATGGATTAAAAGTCCGACAGCTATTTTATCAATGCACAATTCTACCTCTCTAGCAGACTATTGTGATGACATACCACTCTATCAATGAAAGAGCATAAAGGGTGCATCTATCAAGAGGGGCTGAATATATTGATTGTCTTAACCAGTGATGGCAAAATCAATATTATTGATAATACTGTTTTATGATGCTGTTGATAAAATATCATATGGGAAAATGATAATTTTCTCCATTTTTTAATAAATACCAACAATATCATAGATATTATTGATTTTAGTATGATTTTACAGATAAATTCCTCCATTCACCAATAATTTATCTTCAATAACGGATATTATCTCAATTTCTCTCAAGATTTAGGTAGGGGATGAAAAATCAGAGTCAGAAGTTGGATGCTTGACTCAACATTTTTATCAAGAAACCCCAACCCCATTTTGCTGCTGTTTTGGCTTTGAAAATGAGATTGGAGGCTGCGAAAGTGAACTCCATTACTCTTGGTGAAGATTAAACAGAGAAAAACATGCTTTTTGAAGAACGGTTCTGAGGGATCAACACTGGAATGTTGTACAAGTAGCAAACTTTGATTTAATACATCATTTTTTTCCTTTGGAAATAAATCACTTGTTTTAAAGTCTGGCATGAATTCAACCTGTTTGTGTAATGAGTTTTTCACAATCGAGAAAATCTACCCAATTTGGAAATTGTATGACCAAACACAAATGTGTACTTTGATGAACGAAAATACTTTTAAGGCAATGTATCTACTCTAAAGTACATATTGAACTTTAATTTTGTGATAAAATATGGTTTTGGGGAAATTAAGGGTGATTTGGGAAAAAAAATTTCCTAAATCGATTTTTAAGCTTAAATTGGTGATAGATAGCAAACAAGAATGATGCAATAGGTGGATTTGAATAAGGGTGCTACATCAACATAGTTGGAAGATTTAATAAATTTAAATTAATTTTAATCAGGTCTAGATTAAGGGATTACACCTAAATCAAATGATTTGGCAAAATTAATGTAATGAGATAAATTGAAACATTAAGATTTAATAAATTTAAATTAATTTTAATTAGGTCTTAATCAGGTCTAGATATAGGAATTATACCTAAATCAAATGATTTGGCACAAAATAATGTAACGAGATAAATGAATAAATGTTCAATGCTAAATCCATAATAAATCAGTGATTAATTTTTTAAGATAATTAATTTATTAATACATAAATGTGTATGATAATTTATTATATTTGTATGGTTTTCTATTGTGCATTGTGTATGTGTTTATGTTGACAGGAACTTGAGTTACATGTGTTCAAGTCATGTTAACTTTGTTGGGGTCGTATGAATGGAATGAATAACTGATGAAAATTTGTGTTTATGATATTATTTTCAAGTTAATTTTGTCATCAAGAATCTTGTTATTTTTTAAAATTCCTATTATATTTAAAATTGTTTATGATTTAACATATGATATTGGGCCTAATATCACATTTTTTCTTCAATGATATTTGCACCTTTATTATTTACTAATGTATAAACTATACGCATATTATATATATTTCCATCATTCATTAAATGCTAGCATTTAAAATACTGTTTCTGGTTCTAAATGCATATTTATATTTATCTTAATTTATTATGAACTTTCATTGAAAAATTCTTATAAAATTGTCAAAAAAATGATATTATCTCCAATAAAAGTGATAATATTTTTTTGGAGGGGCTGATATATCCTTGGTTATGATAAAGTGAATTAGTGAACACTGTTCTTAACAGCATGTGCAAATTTTGAGAAATTCAATACTCAAGCCTGCTATCTGATATTTACGTGCTGCCAAATTACTTAGAAACTGCAGTGGCATAAAAATGCCCAAATTTTGAAGCCCGTTTAGAAGTTTCATGAAGCCATGAAAATAAAAACAACTATTTGATCAGTTGATTATGAAAATTATGAGAGTCACTGTCAGGTTAACAATGAAAACAAGCCAACTGTCCTATCCCAGAAAATTGTCCACGAATCAGAGTGTGGAACAATTCAACCAAAATTGAATTTTCAGATGGCTTCACAGCAATTCACTACTTAGTTTAATCTGAGTCAACAGATACATCATGCTAGTTTTATCTGAGTCAACAGATACAGCACGTGTCATTTCCGAGTGCTGCATACAAAATGTAATATTTTCAGGAGTATTGAATAACTCTACCTATATTTTGATTCATTGTAAACTGCTAGCACAAAATGCATAGGTTACCTCATCTCTTTTGAATGCTTTGGCATTTGGATAGCAGGAATGATTCATACAACTTTGTATGGGGAAGAATGCTGTGCCTGATACACAATAGGTGGCATACATCTCAAGAAAAGGATAAATTAGGGAAAATATCCAGCTTACTAGAACTGAAATGAGCAGGAGCCATTCTATTCTGCTGAGGGTTATGTTATAGAAACTACAATTGTGAGGATGAGCATGCCAATGATCTGAAATTTTAAACTAGTGCAAATAAACAGCTATAATTAGATTATATCTTGTGTTGCAAAGCAAACCAGCAACAGATTTGGGTGCATGAAAGCATCCATATTAAAATGTTAGCAATAAAAATGAGCGGGAAATATGAGCAAGAAGAAGGATCAGAGGCTCCTTTGGAGAAAGTCATGCAACTAAAGTTTGGATTTGTTTAGAACATGGCCAAAATTCATGTCAAGCAAACCACAAAGTATGAATAACAAGGCTCATAATTTGTTCTGCATCTTTTTATTTATTTCATTCCTGTTCTATTTTTTATTAATCACCAAAAACCAATTTATAACTCCAAAAAGCAAAGGCTTTCTCTACACTTTTACACATACAATAAACTTCAAGATCACCCCAGTGTAAGCTTCTAATGCAAACAACCCTCCCACCTCATGATATTTTCAAATCTCCTTTATTTTTCTCTGATCAATTAGGCCAAAAAATAAGGGAAGATGAGTTTTTCTTACTAAAAACGTGAGGGTAACATTTTAATGCTTCAACTTTATTTCAAATTTATTCTGAAGAAGAAATTCAAGAGAAATACAAATGTTGTTGTTGTTGATGATGATGATAATGAGCTACTTGCTAGGCATTTGCCTCCCTAGGAACAGGAAGGGCACAGCTTTAGCCAATAGGTTGCGCCACTATTGGGTAGAATAAACAGAACTTCTAACATTCACAAAATAGGCTTTGTCATTAACCAACAACCAGAAAATTTCAAATATTTCCAACAAGGATGAAAACAACTCCCAAGGATTGTAATTCTAAGACATACCTTGACAACAAACTGAATAATCATCACCAAGAGAATCTAGAAAGGGCCTTGCCACCTTTTGAGCCTCTTCCTGTAGCACATGATATTACAACAACAACAATAATAATCACTCAACAGCAGTGGAGGCATGTCCCTTCAGGATGCAAAAGGGTACATGGAATCTGGTAAACATGGGTAGATAGAATTGTGCTAACCTTTTCAGGATATGGAAGATCATCAATATATATAAAATAATCCTCCACTGGTGATGCTACCACCAAATCACTACACAAATGCAAAAGATGCTTTCAAAGATTGTCAGATATAAGGACTGCCACTTTGGTGTATCTGGAAAGGAACATCCTGACTGCCACGTATATTTGTCTCGAAAGAAGGAACATACTGACCTTTTTTCTGATTTCATTCAAAATAACTTAGATCTGAAAAATGTCATAAGTTTGGTTCCCCTTAGACACCAGTACCAAAGGGACATTCACTAAAAGGACATCCTTTTTCAACCTATTTCAAACTGTTAAGATATGGCCGTCGCATCTGATCCTCACATGAAACTGGCCATTGACATTTTTCAAGATCAAGGATATTCTTTCGGCTTTTTACATAGGAAACCATTCAAAACTAGCTTCATGACAATCAACAGGTTCTTTAAACAAGGCCATTTCCAGTACAAGCTAATTGCTTCAGGGGGGTGCTTTCTAGAAAAAGAGAAATCAGTTGAGACTAATTTTTCAACCACAATGCGCCTAGTGTCCTTTCAAAGTGTTGTTACAAGAAGATTATATATAACTAGAAAGGAGATAGAAAAGGAAATAGTGTTATTTAAGTCTCAAATGAATGGAAAGGAGACAGAAAAGGAGATAGTGGTATTTAAATCTGAAATAAATGCCACAACTTACAGATTATTTAGCTCAAACATGCCAATTATATTCCCATAGATTTCGAGTGAAAATACTAGTAGAGTCAAGGGATTCAATAGAAACTAATCAATAAAAAGGATTATTCTACAAATAATAAACTGAAGAATACTAATGTGTATACATGACAGGATACAGGGAGCATACTCCTTGCTGAATATGGCTTCCTTGAGGAGCTGCAGAGACTGAAAATTTCCACAGAACCATTAGAATGAATGGCCTCAAATAACAGATTTACATGTATGCAACTGCAATGGTTTGTTTGGTGCATTGAAATGGATTGGAATATCATCCACAGCCATCTTTTTCTCCCATTCTGACATTTGGTTCAGTGGAATGGGCAGCCATCGCACTCCTTTGGTAAAGCCATTTCCAAAAATTCTTTTCAACAAGGCAAATCACACAAATAGCAAACCATTCCACCTATATGGTTGCCCATTTTTCCCAGAGGATTGGCATGCCAGATAATCAAAAACAGTCAGTTTCCAATCTATACCCATTGAACCTAGACTCAAAGTGATCCAGGCTCCAATTTGCTCCATTCCAATGCTATAAATGGCCCTTAAAAGTTCTTGATGCATGCTTGTCACACATCAAAATGCACCACATGATAGCAATTTGCAATCTTGAGTGTGGCAATGAGTTTCCTCTTGGAAAAAATTGATACTCAGGAAGAGCATGATGTTTGATATGCACGCTTACAGAAATTAGGGAATTAATTGGAAGATGAATAATGATATTGAATATTAATTGATTGGTCCCAGCTTACATATGGCATAATGAAAAACTTAACTTATTTGAATGTCTGCCAATTGCATTTGCGGGCATTCAACAGACAGTCGAAAATGAAAAACACCAAGAATCCTGTTTTCAGATGTTTAAGGGATAACTTGAACATCACTCAAGCAATTTTGAAGGTGTGATTATAGTTCAGACATTTCACGTTTGATTGCTTCATCTTCTATATTCATCACCAGTTTGTTCCCACCAACTGGCCATGCCAATCTATGCCAAAGTCATGTACCCATGACCCATCACAACCACTGCCCTTTCATCCCAAGAATTACCTCAGATTCATAAAATTGACCAAATGCTCAATCCACTCTAGGGATTTCCCAAATGAGTTCATACATCTTTCGCATTGCACAAGTACAACCCATACACAACATGCCAAAGAATGAAAAAGTATATTGAATGACCGAAAATCAATGTATCAACGTACTGAGGGGACCTCTAATCCCTAATATGTTAAGTGAATGGCATGGTGATGAGCAAATTAAATGCAAAAATGGTTTGCACAATGGAAACAGTAAGTATTGTTACCCTTATAGGGCAGAGAGCTCTAAACCCGAAAATGTTAAGTGATAAATGACATGATGTTGTGCAAATTACATAAAAAATAGTTTACACAATGGAAATAGTAAGTACCATAACCATTATGGTCAAAACAGTTGGTAGAAGAGGATTCATTGCACTTTTTATACATTAAGGAAAAAAAGGTTTATGCAATGGAAACAGTAAGTACGATTGCCCTTATGGCCAAAACAGTTGGTTGCCCTTATGGCCAAAACAGTTGGTAGAAGAGGATTCATTGCACTCTCTCTCTCTCTCTCTCTCTCACACACACACACACACGCACACACACACGCACACACGCATGCGCACACTCTCTAATGACCTCAAATAAAATGCACCCACAATCAATCATTGCAGGCAATTGAGAAATCTGCTTTGTAAACTCTTCAATTTTTGTCACACTGCATATAACATTTCACACCAAGAGTTATGGATTCTGTTCTTTTCTGAATGCACGCATGACAAAGGTGTCCACCCACTGTTACACAGCTGGAGATAAAAGTCATAGACTGGCAAATTGATTACAGTAATAATACCAGCTCGATTTTCAGTTTAAATGTCCTGGGAAATCAATACTGCAGGGGACAAAACATGCAAGGGCATGCATGGCAATAGTCGTCAGAATCTGTACCCTGAAAGCTAGTTCTTTTATTTGCAGTCTAAATGATGCTTCATCATAACAATCAACATCATCAGGCAAAGCAATGCAGTCCCACCACCTGCAAGCATATCACAATTATTTCTAATGAATGACAAGAAAATGTGGACAAACAAAGGAAAAAAGAAATCTGTGTAGGCAATGTGCAAAATAATGATAACAAGGGAATGTAACAAATCAATGCCAATGATCAAATTCAATTCTTATCCACAGTGAATGATGCTCAAGATGATAGCAGCTAAATGTTATGCATACAGTCATTATACCTTGTGGAATACATAAATTCAGAAACATGAGATGGTAAAAGCACAAGAATGAATGCAAAGAGATCACACCAAGAGATAGTGACACAAAGTTTCTTACAAGTACAGTTGCATGCTGTGTAAAGGAATTACTGATACCATTTAATTTAAAATTCTAAGCAATTGTTATAATAAAACATTGGGAAGTAGCTCAAAAAGCTAGTTTGCATGTGAAATATAACTTTTCCTACACTGGAACAGCTTATGGTTATTCATTCATTCTTGTGGAGCATTGGAGTTGTGATTCAGATGAGACCACCATCCAGAAAACTAGGCCCAACAACCAGGCCAATCCACTTGATGGATAGACCAGGCATGTATAGAAGGTGCGGAGATTTTTTCTGAGGGGGAGCCCTGTTGAATATTGGAAGTACATGGGAGATATAAGTTTAAATTGGTTGATGGATTTATTTAATATGATTATAAGATGAAAAAAACAATGCTGAATAAACAAAGGAAAAGTACTGTTGTACTAATTATTATGGAAGAAAACTTATGAATCACATTTTGCAATTTTGGAAAAGAGTAATTAAGCAAAGGATAAGAGATGAGGTAGATGTTTCAAAAAATAAATTTAGTTTTATGCCAAGAAAATCAACTACTAAAGCTATTTCCTTGCTTAGGCTGATGGAGAAACAAAGAGAGAAAAACCTTTATATATTTTTATTGAAGGTATATATATGATGGAGTAATAACAAACGTGAGAACTATGAGTGGAAAAATGTGCAAGTTTCTGGTCACAATAGGTTAGCATCGCTTTTAAGTCCTTACCTTGTTACTTTGGTTAAGGATGAGCTCATTACACATTTACAGGGAGCTGTGCCTCAGTGTATGTTATTTGCTAATGATACTATTTATAGATAAGAAAAGAGGTGTAAATTTGAAGCTAGATAAATGACAAGATGCATTAAAATCAAGAGGTTTTGAAATTAATTGAAGAAAACATGAATATGGGCATTGTAGCTTTAACCACAACAAGAATATAAATGAAGAACCAATTAAAACTGTAGATCAAGTGGCACCATAAAATGACCATTTTAATTATTTAAGATTAAGAATTCAAGAAAGTGAAGACATTGATAAGGATGTTACACAGAGAATTCAAGCTCGATGGAAAAAATGACATCTTGTTTAGGAATTTAATGTGATCAGTAAGTGTCAATTAAATTAAAGAAAAAACTTTATAAGACAACTATAAGATTGACTATGCTTACCAGGTTAGAATTTTGGGCAATTAAAGAGAAACATATACACAAAATGAGTGTAGGCGAATTAAGGATGTTGAGATGGATGACTAGTAAAATATGAAAAGATAAAATTAGACATGAAATAATATGAGATAGCCTAAAGGTAGAACCAATTGGTAATAAAATGAGAGAGAGTAGACTTAGGCGTTTGGTTGAGAGAAAGTAAACTTAGGTGGGCTGGTTATGTGAAATGAAGACCTGAAGTTTTATCGGTTAAGAGGAATAAATTTATCCAAGTAGAACCAATTGGTAATAAATGAGAGAGAGTAGACTTAGGTGTTTGGCTGAGAGAAAGTAAACTTAGGTGGTCTGGTTATGTGAAATGAAGACCCGAAGTTTTATCGGTTAAGAGGAATAAATTTATCCAAGTAGAAGACTATAAGAGAACTAGAGAAAGGCCGACAGAAGTATAGTTAGAGGTCATTAGGAAAGATATGAAAATGCTTGAGCTTACTGAGGACATAAACTAAGATCAATAGAAATGGTGAAACAGGATCCATGTCACTAAACCTGATTAGGCGGGAATCATCTTTTGATAATGATGATTTAAGATTGAATGGTTTGGATTTTTCTGAGGGATATAAAGGTTTGCTTGTAAACCCTAGACTCTTTTTCTCAAACCTTCTCTTCTCATCAAATGGCAAGGGCTGGTTAAAGGCTGAGATTATTTATCCTTGTGTGATGAAACATCTGATAGTCAAATCAAATTAGGATCACAATTGGATTTTTGCATTTCAATTGAATTCATATTCAAATATGCATTTACATAAGCCTAGATTCTTTTTCTCAAACCCTCTCTTCTCATCAATTGGCCAAGGTCGGTTAAAGGCTGAGATCATTTATCCTTGTGTGATGTAACTTCTGATAGTCAAATCAAATTAGGATCATAATTGGATCTTTGGATTTCAATTGAATTCATATTCGAATATGCATTTAAATGATCTGTTGGATCATGGTTTGGGCCAATTCAATTTGTAAATGGATAGAATTCAGAAAGGCACAGATCCACTCTGAATCCAACTTCTCGAAATGTTCTAATTACACAATAAGCACTTTGAGCAAGAAAACTACATTAAAAATTAAATCAATAAGCTAAACTGTTTCTAAAAACATAGCTCTCAACAATGCATATGACACACCTTCTCTTGAATCCCATAGAAATTGGCTTCCAAGCCTCCAAAAGCAGGTGGAAATCATCTGCTCCATTAAGCATAGTATGATTTTTATTGTCTTCAAGATCAGCAGATTTTAATTTCTTGTACTTTAAAATGGTGAATGAGATTACCTAAAAAATGAACATGAAATAATATGTTCAGGAAAATGAGTCATTCAACATCCAGCTATTTATATACATTTCAGATAACTTCTTGACTTATAACAAACTAGGCAGACCCTTGGCTTTTTGCAATTTACATATTTTTCTATGAAAGAGTGAGGTGATTCTTGCTATGTTACAGTAGTGATGTGTCATTGTGTCTTGACTACAGTCAGGCAAGGGTTGGATACCCTGGGGGACCTAGAACCAAATTTGGCCTTGGGCCTAATAGGGTTAAGGCCTGGCCACTGTCCTCTAGATTTCAGGGCCAGGCCTCATGAACTTTTGTTGTTATTGAATGATATTGTAAGTGATCCATGAACAAAACTTAGAATCATAAAAAAAAAACTGAAAGTAAATTGAAACCATGAGCACCTTGGCAGCAAGGATGAATATATCATTTGTACCTGGAACAAGAAATTTAATAGAAAGTTACTGCAAGCCAAATGGTAAAATGAAAGAAAAAATATTCACAAGGTTATAGACTGCGAATTTGGTGGAGCAGACATGTGTAGGAATTAAATCCCTTACTGTTAGCATGCTCTATAAATTTAACAAGTGCTTCTGGTTGTGAGGACCCTGAGTTTACACCAGTACATAGCAAAGAATGAGTTGAAGACCAATCAGCCTCTGCACATAATTTGCTGCAAAAGGTTGACAATCCAATGTTATACATCCAATAATGAATTTCATGAGTTTGAAGAAAGAATATCAAAAGATTTGAACAATTTGGAAACATTTTTGTGATCCTAATTCAATTGGGAAACATTTTCATGGGCATAGTCAGGAATTTTATAGACGAAAACAAGAAACATGTATAATTTTTCATCCTTCATGAAAAAACATCAAATGGAAGTGTTGTCAAAACAAGTGATAGCTTCCAAATAGGCATCTAATTAAACCAAGGGGAGCAGAAAATCAGTGCCCTAATGTGTAAAATTTTTATATATTGGAAGGATATCCAAAACGAAAAAAATGACAAATATACTTCTGAATCTGGGTTTAAACTTTAGCATTCGCATCTCACAAGCTATGCAATGTGGATATCAATACACACCTGGGAAGGTGACTAAAAGCTTACCAAACACTAAACACAAACATGTGTCACGAATTTTATTCTCTTTATGTACAAAGTTAGGCATGTCAAAACAGAAGCTCAAAACATTGAATTTGTTGTTAACTCAAACCCAGATAAAGAGAATGTCAAGTGGGAATGGTGGAATTTTGCCAAGAATAAAAAAATTTCTTGCTATAGAGATTATGCTGGAAACTCTCAATAGTTGGTAAATGACTATGATTATCAGTTGAATAAAAAAGTCAATGAATTTGCACAAGAGCTTATTTAGTGCTGTTCACCTGCAATAGTGCTCTTCTTCACACCCACCAGGACATGGAATGGCTGAAGGCAATGCAAACTGCTTTGAATTGGGCAAAGCCAGGCTACCATTTATTAATGCATCCAGGACATCATTTGGGAGGGGATTGTCATTCTTCTTATCGCTAGAAGAACATGTCTGTGACCTATCAAGGATTTTCATGGGAGTGTCTTCTTCTTCAAATGATTCATCTGGACGAAACTTTTCAGTAGAATGCGAGGGTGCCCCATGAACATGTTCCTTGTTTGCAGATAGGCCCAGAGATTGCAAATAAAGTTTCCTACCAATCTGAAGTTCTACTGAACCGATAAAACAAAAGCAATAGCTACACACAAAGCAGTCCACCTGCAAAACATGGGTAAATGATTAAGCAATGTGCACATATGGCAAGTGAAAGGCTAGAAGTGCACGGTCAGGCCTCTTTGGAAATGGCAGTTACTCATCAACAACACATGTGGTATACAAAAACAGTAAAAAATGCCATCCAAAATGTAGATGGAGCAATGCCTGAAAATACACACTGATCATAATCACATATTGGCTCTACATGGCAACCTCAGACCATTTTCTTCTGGACATGTCCTGTCTACAAAGTGCATGGTCACAAACATCCAATAAGTATGATCTTGGGATTGATGCATCCTCATTCACACCGTGTTTGTGCAGCATTGTTTGAAGAAAGTGCATAACAGAAGCAAATCTAATGAGGCATCACCATATACGAATCACAGAGAACCCACAAAGAAATCTAGCCAAATGCTGCAGCTCAAACACGATGAACTGAAATTCCCCAAAGAAAAGAAAGAAAGGCATTGATTTGATCACAGGCACAACCTTATTGGAACTGTGTTGAGCACCAACAAGCATTTGGTCCTTCAAAATCAACTCCCCTTCTTTGAATTCCGACCTTGCATAGACAGCTGCAGTTTGCCAATGGAACTTAAAACCTAAGAATGCATCACACCAAGGACAAAAGAAAAAAACAGTAATAATAATAGTAATAATAATAATAATAATAATAATAATAATAATGATAATAATAATAATAAAGAATCATCTCCTAGCTACGTAAAAGTGTTAAAAGATGAAGCGTAATCTGTTTGTTGTCTCTAGTTATCATTCCAGTGCCATGGCTAACTTGTTTTCTCTTGAAAGTCTACCAAAATACTGCTCTTACTTATATTCAAAGAAAAAGGAAGGAAAAGATTAAATGAGAAATAAACCACATTAATAAGCTTATCTACACGCTATTAAACACACCCATTATCTCCGTCCATGGTTATAAAACAGTTAAAAAAAAAAAAAAAAACTGTGGGCATAGAATCAGAAGATACCCTTTCCCTGTAGTTGGCTCTGTCGAACTTGGAGACCATGGCATTCCTTCTCAGTAATAAGCTTGTCGTAGTATTCCTGCATCAACATGAAGGGTATAAACGTCGATTTTTTTTACAAAATAGGCTCGAAGCCATACTATAATCTCTTTTTTACTATCTCTGCACACCACTCGGAAGTGGTGGACAGATTGAGGACAAGATGAAAAATAGAAAGAGGTGGAGAAGGAAATGGGTTGCCTGAGATGATTGAGAAGAGGGCGGAGCTAGCAGAGCTGCGATTCTATCAGCGTACTCCGCTTCCAAGGGGCAGATGATGCTGGCCATTTCAAGGTTAGCAACGCTGCAGAGCGGAGGCTGGAAGAAGCGAAGGCAAGCCAGACGAACGTTCTCACCACCCATGTTTTAAAAACCGGACCGTGATTGAACCGGCAGGCAAGCCAACTCAACCGTTTGAACCAGTCTTTCTTTAAATTAAACAAATAATACAATATATTTTTGAAAAATCTAACCATCGATCTTATTCTAAATACATAGATCTTTTATATAATAATATTTTATTTTAATTCATTTTTTTAATTTTACTAATAATTTTAAATAAAAAACTTTTTACCATTGAAAACACTGCTCACAACCCCCATCGATCAGCCCAGGTTTGGATCTGGGATCCGATCCGACATGCTAATACGGGCCTGGGCTCGGTTCTACTTCCGCCAAACTCTAAATGGATCCATGTTATCAGAATCGAACTGGTTCAACCGGATTGCATTGTAATATTTTTTTTATAATTATAATATAATAATTTACTAATATTATTTTAGATTATATATAATTTTCTTAGTTTTATAAAATATGATTGAAATTGATGCATATTTTAAATGTTAATTAAAATAATTTACAAATGAATTAGTATCTTTTTACTATGTACCTCCAAATACAGTTTATAAAAAACACCTTGAAATTTGGGATGGTTCCCGTGTGGATGGGAATGGTTAGAAACTCGTTGCATTTTTCTACACAATGATACGAAGCCTGAAAACTGAACCGTTAACCGGCTTCAATCGGACAGGACATATGGCCGGCCGGTTGTTGAACCGGTCGAATTGGTTGGTCCGATCCAATCCTATTGGATACACAAAGCTAACATTGCCAGTGCATCGTGGAACCCCACGCATTTTGCAGGGTTAGGGTCTATAAGAAAAAGCCGGGAAAAAAACGTACTATGTAAAAAACAAAAGAAAAAAGAGAGAATGATGCCGTGTAATAAACACTCTTTCTTGCCAAAGGTCTTATATGGTGAGTGCTTTCTACACTTTTTGGGTAGTGACCTCATACCTATATGTAAAAGGAATCGTCCCGAGTAACAGTGCAATCAGGTTGTGTTGTGTCAAGTTGGATTCAACCCTAACCTTAATCAATTTTTTGAAACCTTAACTTTACACCATTTTTAACCTACTTTCTAAACTTTCAACTATAACCCTAATCCATCTATGGATTTCTGATCTGAGTTGTAGGCAAGTAGCCAGTTGACAATTCAAGTTGTAAATTGGTTGAAAACCAATTAAGTTGCATGAAAATATAAAATAATCAAGTTAGTTAAAGTTGTATCAACATACTAGAGCTTATCAAAATCTAATAGGTTCATGCTATATATATATATATAAATAGATATTAAATTGATTATCAAATTGAATGGGGAGCAAGAGTTCTTTTTATTTTATTAAGTTGGGTTGGCAACCGAATTGCTTAATGGGGTTGGGTCTTTGGATTGATGGGTTGAACAACCTTGAGCACATGAGTAACTCATTTAGCAATTCAGGTTATATTTAACCCAATTTCTATCCCATTTTAATGTTCATGTTCGTATGACCCTAATAAGTTAATAAATAGGTTAGGTTAGCTGACCATAGCCCAATTACACGCCAAGTTTTTCAAGATTGCTTTAATATCAAAAGTTGTAATAGAGTCCGGATCCCTTGATGCGCATCATCAATGAAACACTGATGCTTCCAATAAGATAAGGTCATGTAGTTGATAGCACGTACTTAGATTATCTCACAGCTCTAGGAGATACATAGAAATGGGAAACAAAATCTCCTCAGGATCTAAAAAGTTGCATAAGTAAAAGTGTGGGTAAATGCGTTTAAGCTTAAAGCAAATTAGCCCAACTATGAGTTGAATTCTCCAGATGTAACCTAACATTTGATTAAAAAATTAAAATCCATAATATTATTTATATACAATTAATTTACAAAATAAACAATATTTATTATATTTTCTTACTTTTTATATGAATAAAATTCTATTTTTTTAAAGATTTGACATATTCAAATATTATATCAAGCAAAGTTAAGTAATTTTAAAGAATTATTTAGATATTAACGGATTTTTTTATTGCTATCAAATTAAAACATTTAATTTTTATGTTATTTGTATATATAACTATTTAAAAATATTAATAATATTTATTATTTATTTTAGTTTTTTGAGTGGACAAAGCCTTACAATCACTATTTTCATAATATTCAACTTATTTAAATATCAAATCATGCTAAATTAGTTAATTTATAATAATTATTTAATTATACATTAAATTAACTGATTGAACCTCTTTAAAAAGTATAAAATATTAAAAATACCATTATATTAAATATATGACTAAGATCAAATCGTGGTTATGGATTTTATGTGGAGATTTTTTTATAAGGCTATTTAAATTTATTTATTATATATAAATTATTATAATTATTTAAAATTAAATATTATTTAATCATTAAGTGGGTACATAATAAGATAATAATTTTGGAATTTTATTCAATTAAGAAACAAATATAAAATCAATATAATTAATTTATTTTTATTTATATTAGTAAGAAGAAGAAATGTCATTATAATTTAATGATTTTAGAATAAAAAGAATATTAAATATTTTGATCTTGGTCAAATATTTAATACATTGGTATTTTTAATAATTTATATTTTGAAAGGATAATCAAATATATTAATATAACATTAATTTAAAGCATTATTTAAATTAAATTATTTATAACATAAAATAATGTAACATTTGAATGATTGGTATCTTAAAAAATAATAAATTTAAAGTTTTATGCATTTATGAAGCAAGAATATATGATAAACATTGTTTATTTTTATAAATTAGTTAGATGTAAAAATAAAAATAAAATAAAATTTTAATTTTGTTATGATATAGTAGGCCCACATAGGAATTTTATTCGTGATTGGGCTAATTTGCTCTCCGTTTAAAGACTAATAACACTTTTACTCCACAACGTGTCAAAATCTCAAGAGATTATGTTTTCCATCCAACTTATCTCGAGGAGCTACAAGATAACCTTGGGGAGCACTGGTATTCTACTGAGCATCAATGGATCTAGATTCAAAGTTTTATGGTCTAAGGCTCCATTTGGCCCCGCTATAGAATTTAAGTACTTTTTAAAAAAGTACTCTTATAATATAACTTTAATAAAAAGTATTTGAAGTAAGATAAATTTAAAAGTACTTTTGGCATTATATATTTATTTGGGTACAATATAATGGAAGTACTTTTATTATAAAAATGACCAAAAGGAATAAAAACGTTATGCTTTAGTTTTATCACTAGTTATCTTCAAAAAAATTATGTAAATAATATAGCATATAAATTAAATTTTAAGATTTAAAATAAATACTAATAATAAAATATTTTCAATTACGTTGTTAGTTTAGGAGAAGAAAAATACTTGAGATTTTTAATATAAATCTACATATATGACAAAATTAATATACATATATTTGCATATACATATAAAATATATGAAACTTCTATAAATGTCAATACTTACATGATATCTAAATATTTGAAAAAGATTTTATACACTTATAATATTATCTTTTAAAGGAGAGAAAATTGAGTAATATCATCTTAAAATTTATTAACACGAGGAGCCTATAGAAACAAAACCTTAATTTTTACTGTAGAGTGAAGCACTTTTTGAAACTCTACCAGCCCAAGCACTTTGAGTGTCATGAAAGTATTTTTACACTATCTAAATGCACGGCCAAATAGAGCCCAAGTCCATAGACCAAGCGGCCTTCATAAGGTCGAAGTCCATATTGACGCCAGGGTCGTCATCCAAAATAAGCATGTATTTAGGTTTTCTTACCATCAGTGCATGACTCCATGAACTCGTGATAATAGGATGTCCAATCCTAATCCGAAGATCACACATGGGTCCAAACACCGCTTAAAAATTGGAATAGGCAAGATACGGTGCAGCTCCAGCTGAATTACATTTAATTGAGGTTAATCTAGGCCTATCTCTATTTCCAAACTTTCAATGCCATTTTAATTGAATGCTGAAAATTTTGAACGGTGTTTGAATTTGATATGAATAAATTGAAGCAAATATTACATTATTTTTTACAAATTCATAAATATATGAGAATTTTACTCGCAATAGTAGTAATAGAAGCACAATTAATTATGTGGACGCATGAATGAAGTGACAAATTTATGGCATAGAGTACTTAATCATTACTTTTATTATCTTATTTGTAATTTTTTTATGGCTTTTTGAAAACTTTTAATGCATTATTTTTTAAATCGTATGCATTAATATTTTTAAATCGTATGCATTAATATTTTTAAATCCTTGCTCAATGGTCAACCTGACAATGGGATTCAAAGCACTCAGGCTTAATTAAATCTGAGTTCCTTTCTTGCTAGTCCATCGCGTGCGTAGCTGTGGAGTTTGCTAACGCCTGACTGACCTCCTGCGCGATGGGGGCTTGAGATTGGCTAGCAAAAAGCAAACAACCATAGGAATTTTTTTTTCGGTTCCAAAGGGCCGGTAGCCACATGTCCAAGTAGTGGCTCCTTCTCAAGATTACTAAAGAACTCTCACTTGCAACGGAGAAATACACCGTAATTACAAACCACCAAGTATGTGGAGTAACAAATAAAAAATAAAACCACCCGAATACAACATAACTAAAGAAACCATAATAAAAAATAATACTAAACAAACTTATAATAAGAACTCTAATAAGCCTACGTTTCAAAAAGAAAACTTTAACAAGCCTAAAAAAAAACTCACCGAAATCAAGAAATATGTAAATTTACCAATTCTACCCAATTCATCCTATACAGATCATGGGCCTCATGGTCCAGATGAGATACCTTCCTAATCACTAAGGCCCCCTCTAAATCAAGAGAATCTGCAGCTTTATTGCCTTCTCTAAAACAATAAGTAAGAATGTAATCAAATTCATTCCAATGATTAGGCAAATTGCTGCTGTGTAGAGTTGCCATCCTCTACTGAAACGGATATGGAGTGGTCCACCTTATGCTCGACTAAATGTCTCAAATAGCTAGCCTGCGTATTCGAATGTGTGAACTGGCAGATAAATGGTCCCAAGTGACATATATATATATATATATATATATATATATGTCAATGGTCCTTCTGACAACAACTTACGTACAAGTTGAGCGGGTCAATGTAGCATGCTACATTGCATGTAGTTCATGAATTAACAAAACAGGACTTGGGCGATGTGGACCAGGTCAGGTTGAATCCAATATTCCACCCGAGTCTTTGCTTATTTGTTTGATTCGGACTTGCTCTCCCTGATACTCTGTTGGAATGCAATCGTGGCATTTCACACCCCAACAGCACACGCACACGCGCATTGATTTAGGACTGAAACACACAACAATCTCTCCACACCTCCTCCCCATGACTGCCTCATCTAAGCACCAGATCTTGTTTTGGGGTGGGTCATAGCACACTACAATCTACCCACACACCTGCCACAAGAATGCATGACGTGCACAGCACCGACACTTAGTTCAGATAAATTTTAATATTACTAGGCGTTATTTTCATGTCAAACAACTTTCAGTCAATTAATTAATGGAGTGGGGATTTTTTTTGTTTTAATTTCTCTACAATTGAAACATATTTAGGGTCTAATTTCTTGTTTGGTGGCACTTAGTTTTCATAAACACAGTGCATCAAATATCTATATATCTATATGTATACCTTTTTTATTCCTTCCGCAACCTTCTTTTGAAGGCAATCAAAAGCTAAAATAGATGGCTCCTTCCCATCTCTCTCTCTCTCTTCCTGCTTCGAAACCAAGACAAAGTGCACATTTAAAAGGTTCTTGGCGAAGAAGGCGGGTAGTCCGCTGGACTACAGTGTTTGCACCCGTTGTTCATATCCACCCTAGATGTGGCTTCATTCTTCAATCTGAGACGTCCATTTCGTGGTCAGCCTCTTGGATGACCAAAAAACATCAGGATTCTGCTCTGCTGTTCGTAGGGTACAATCACCAACGTATGCCACAAATGCAAGTTCAAGAAGAAAGACTGAGGGCGTGATTGTGGGTTGGATTTGAAATTTATGGAAAACCCATTTTCCCATGCTTGATTCAATATATACTCTCCCTAACAATTCTATCTTTTCTATTATTATTTATGTTTTTAATTATTATTTACTTATTTATTTTAACTTTAATTACTTTATGACTAACATTATTCCCATATTATTGATATTATTTTCATTTGATTCTGCTACACGATCAAATAAGCCCTAAGCAGATCATAATAATCTATAAAAATTTAAAAAAGGAAAATATCTTATTAGAATATTAATGGTATTTTTCACTTTTTTTGTCCTGATCCATATCGTTACTGCATAGGGCTTATTTTACAGCTCATCTTGGTCCGCCGACCCTCCAATTTTTGGCTTAATTGAAATTGAATAGGCCCAAAATACAGAGGGCGTACCATCAAAAGATTCAAAACTCTTCCAGAGAGCATCCTGATTCCAAACCTAGTTAGAAATTATTCCTTCGAAAATCCATCTGGCCCGCTATCACCTCTGAATTAAGGTGGGCCCGGATACATCTCTACGTACTCCAGCGGAGTATTAAAAACAAACGTGAAAAGTCTAAACTCCAAAGCTCTCACCAAATCAACATCCCCTCTCTCTCAGTCGAAAGTCCTTTTCTCAAACAAACTTCGCCAAACACACAATCCTTGCACAGAAATACAACAAGCCACAACGTTGCAACATAACCTGAGTGCGAAGCAATGGTAGGTGACCGATAGCTACATTCAGCACCTAAACTCCCTTCCATTTACAGCATTCTGAACATTTCTCTCGCCATTCATGACTTGGGTTTCTCTACCTCAATCCAACAAACAGTAAGGAGTGGCTGATCCCAACATCCGCCGGGGAAGTCTGCGTTGATAATCACCATCTTTTCGTCTGTAGGCCAAAATGCAGCTTCACATTTCGCCGAGCTTGCGACATGTCACGGTTTTGCCGGGCAAAGGAGTTAGAGATTTCATCAAAGTCAAGGTTGGGTCGAGGCGAGTCTCTTATAGGATGGTGTTTTATTCGCTGCTGCTGCTGACCTTCTTGCTTCGCTTTATCTTCGTCCTGACTGCAATGGATACCATCGACGGTGAAACGAGATGTTCGTCGATAGGTACGATGCAATGCCTTCACTTTTTGGTTTCCCTTCATTTTCTGTTTGCATTGGTTTCATCCGAAAATCCATATAGATTCAGTAATTAATCTGAGACGTATCATCATCATCGTTTTAATATGTGTTGTGAGTTGGAGTATGAATGGCAAAATTCGACATTTCATTTCTGAATACCTTGTAGACAGGTGACACAACTTGCATTTCATGGTCGAAACTCAGAAAACTTAAAATCTATTAATCAGGGACTTTTTCATAGCGAAATTCTTCCATGCAACCAGGTTTATGGTGAAACCTATCGTTTCAATGCATCAAAACATTTTAATAAATTTCAAATCATTCATGATACTTTTTTCTCTGTATGTATTTTTATAATACAAAAACTAATCTTAATTAATTATTCAAGTGAGTAATAACAAATGTAAACCTATAAGATTATCTGACGTCAGTTTTCTAAGACAGATTGAAATAACTTTCATATTTTAATTAAATAAAAATACTAAGCATGATGTTTTATTTGAGTTTAGTTAAAACATAAAGTTATATGAAAACTCGAGAGTTTATATGAAATCTATTTACAGACAAGAGGTATGGGTAAACATTAAATACAACATTTATCTTGTACGTAGTTAACTCTGTCTTTGCACGTACAAAACCTTTCTTTGTAATTATTATCCTTATCTTAATTTAAAAAGACAAATCTATATTTTTACTCATTTATCTTATATTTTTATAAGTTACCATATTATCCTTTTTTAATCAATTCTTCTATTAAGTTATTTTTCTTAATTATATCATCATCTAATATAGTTTATCTTAGCATCGTTTTTCTTGATACAAATGTCGCTCTCAAGACTCCAAACACCAATCAGACGTCGACCCATAGACAATGCGATTTTAACCATCTTATCGTGTCTTGCTTATGAGAATATGGGTGCATAAATTTTTGGGCAATGATCACGAGAAAGACGGTCCAATAAGACGACTTGAACAATATATAAATGCTTTTTTTTTTTTTGCTGTTTTGATTTTCCAAATTGTCTACATCCAATCATGTAATTAAGTAGTCGATATCTACACGTGAAATGAGCTTTTTATAAAATGATGTGTTGGGTTGCCCTCCGCTCCTGTTTTTGATTGCTGCCCAGTGAACGACCCTAGTGTGATACCCAATATTTAATATCCTAGAAAGGTACACAAAGCATTAGCTCAAACTGGAGAATCATGTCGATGATAAAAAATGGAAAGAAGAGGTGAATTTGCGAGCCCTCAATATGTTAGAATTTTCTGCATCTGCTTATTCGGTTGATAGGCTGGATCCAACTGCATCAATAGACCTCCTCTTGCCGGATTTTTGCAAATTAAATTTTCTGAATTCGTACGATTACTTTTACTAATGCAGTTTAAATCCTTGAAATTCGAAAACTTTGCATATTAAACGTTTAGCCCTAACTTTCAGGGTTTCAATTACAATATTAAAAGACTTAATATGCACAGCTGCCAAAATTTATTGAATTTAAACTGAAATATTTCATACTTATAATATTTAAATTACAATATCAACAGATAATTTTACTAATTTATAATATCATAAAATTAGAAGGTTTAATTTGCAAAAACTTCACTAATTGCTTATATCTTTATAGAAATCATGGAAAATTACCAATTTTCTAAATCAAGAGACCCATTTTTGATGAAATACTTTCTTATGAATGTTGCATTTATGTAGGATGTGTGGGCAAGAGACTTGGACCAAGGATTTGGGGGAAAACGCTAGAATCAACGGTAAATATCTTCAACACCCAAAACTGAAATTTGCATATACTCTTTGTCAACGCAGTGATAATGCATTTTAAGGTAGAGCGGATGGGCGTAACTCAGCCAATCGGCCAAAGCCTTGGTCATGACCTTGACAGACTACCAAACAGTTGGTGCACGTCTTCGTAATCCTGTGGACTATGATTTGGGGTACTCCTGCGAGCTACCTGTAATTTCCAAGCCCGTAAAATGATATCTGAAATGCTTGATTTGTAAGGTCCCTGAGGAGGTATATCGAATTTTGGAAGATGGCGAGGGGAAGGAAGAAATAGCTAGCGCGTCGGAGATCCCTCAGACGCTGGAGGAGTTCGTAGCCGAAATGAGGAGCAACAGATCCGATGCCAAAACCTTTGCTTTAAAGCTAAAAGCTATGGTAAATCCGAATCCCTTTTCCATCCTTTCGTTTAATTTAAGCTGCTGAAAAATCATTTTTATTCGTTGGCGGATATTTATTTGATCCATGAAATAAGGCCATATGATTTATCTATGGGGTTTATGCCAGACAAACGTGATTCTCGGGCTCCTGACCTTAGCTAAACTGGAAACAAATAATTAACTTAGCATATGTAGGCACGCAAAATATGTGTATTTTTAGTTGGGCAGAATTTGTATATTTTTAGGCAATATTTCCGTCTTAAACTGAAGTAGTCAGGTGATGGCTGGTGTGATTGCGACTGATTCATGATCATCAACCCTTAGTCTTGGACACATCAGCTTACAATTTGTTATGGGGGAGGCTGCCGGCCAGCTAAATCCATGGGGTTCACCTTTGGTTGATTTCCGACACTGCCAAACCCGCCCATGTGTGTGTATCTTTCAAATGAAATATTGGGCTGTACAGTAACTGGGTTCGGATCAAGCTAAAAGGTGGTTAGTAAATTTTGAAGGGCTGTCCAGGCTAGGTGGGATATATTGGTGCAAAATTCTACTAAGGATAGTATATATGGTTGCTTTGACATTAGTGGACTCTAGGGGAAAAGATGTATAAGATCTTAAGATGAAGGAAAAGATATATGACATCTTTTTATTTTATTTTATTTTTTATTATTATAGATGCTAGAGGCCCATGAACAATATATGAGATGATAGGAGTGAGGATGATGACTTGGAAGGATGTGAGGTTTTCTTAATGTAAACCTCTCTACAACCTTATATGATTAGGGTAGTTCTATTTTTTTTTTCTCTCTCGAATTGTTTCTCTCTTCACGTCAAGAAGATCTTTTCACGAAAATACTTTTGCCTTTGAGTTATGCTTCCCGTGAAATGGGTATTGGACTGAGCTGTGGGTGAAGAATCGTATTTTTTTTTTCCTCACCTTTTTCAAGGCTACGAGGCATTTCGCTGCATGAGATACAATCACTATGCAGGGGCACTGGTCCTACTCGAATCTAGAAACAATCTCACTTTTGAACCATATATGACTCTGTTTTTCTCAGGTCTCGCTGCTAGAACAGAAGACCCGGACTGCTAAAATTCAAGAATACCTGTACCGGCACGTAGCATCGAGCAGCATCCCAAAACAGCTGCACTGCCTGGCCTTGAGGCTAGCCAACGAGCACTCCAACAATGCCGCTGCACGCCTCCCTCTCCCTGCACCAGAGCTCGTCCCATACCTCGTGGACAACTCCTTCTACCACTTCGTCCTCGCTTCCGACAACGTGCTGGCAGCCTCCGTCGTCGCTGCTTCCCTCGTTGCAAACGCACTCTGCCCCACCAAGATCGTATTGCACATTGTCACTGACAGAAAGACATACGCCACCATGCATGCTTGGTTCTCCCTCCACCCACTTAGGCCCGCCGTCATAGAAGTAAAGGGCTTGCACCATTTTGATTGGTTTACCAAGGGGAGGGTGCCCGTGCTTGAAGCAATGGAGAAGGACCAACGGGTTCGATCTCAGTTTCGTGGTGGATCCTCCGCTATAGTCGCCAATGTCAGTGAAAAGCCTATTGTTGTGGCATCCAAGCTCCAAGCACTCAGCCCCAAGTATAACTCCGTCATGAACCACATACGCATACATCTGCCAGAGGTGGGGATGGATTTCAATCACAACATGCGTGCATTACTATGGGTGGCTTGGTCAGGACCTTCAGAGACTCTGATACTTCTTGCATTTTCTAATTGTGCAGCTGTTTCCTAGTCTTAAGAAAGTGGTCTTCCTGGACGACGACATTGTCGTCCAAAGCGATCTCTTCCCTCTCTGGGACATTGATCTCGAAGGGAAGGTAAATGGGGCAGTCAAAACATGCAGCGGCAATGACAAGTTCGTAATGTCAAAGCGGTTGAAGAACTACTTGAACTTCTCCCATCCCTTGATCTCCGGCAACTTCGACCCGGATGAGTGTGCATGGGCATATGGCATGAACGTCTTCGACCTTGATGCTTGGAGGAAGACGAACATCAGCCACACATACCACCATTGGTTCGAACAGGTAAGCGAAAAATCCAATTGTTACACTACACGCACGTATTGATAGATACCATTTTCTTTAAATTTCATTTTCGTTTTTGGTTTCTTGTTGATTGCAGAATCTGAAAGCAGACCTGAGTCTATGGCAGCTGGGAACACTTCCCCCAGGTTTGATTGCATTCCACGGTCACGTCCACATCATCGACCCTTACTGGCACATGTTAGGCCTTGGATACCAAGAAAACACGAGTGTGGCTGAAGCGAAGAGTGCCGCTGTCATCCATTTCAATGGCCGTGCGAAGCCATGGCTTGAGATTGCTTTCCCGAAGCTCCGGCCTTTGTGGGCCAAGCACGTCAATTTCTCCGATAGATTCATCAAAACATGCAAAATACGAGAGGCTTAGCATTTTCATGGAAACATAGAAGATGACGATGGAGGCCGTGATGATGAGGACGAGGGATATATGTTCATATACGAAGAAAAGGGCCCAAGATTGTTTGAATTCACGATGTGAGATACAGAAGAATTGGGAAAGAAATGAGTTCTTTGTATAATGCATGGTATTCCATTCCTCTTGAAGCAGTACGTTTTTATTTTATTTGTTTACTACATAGAATGATAGAAACAGAAGAAATCTAGAGCCATCCGATCCAGTTTTGGATTTCTATACGCAATGGAGCCAAATTCATTTGTTATATATACAATATTGTTGCAAACACGATTGCAGTGCCCTGTAAGATAATGTCCCGATTCATTACTAGTGTGACACATACGTGCACTGCGCAAAAAGAAGTTTATATAAAAAAAAGGAATTGGGGCAGCCTTCCTCATTAACTAACCTTCTCTTATATAAGCAGCACTTAGCTCTGATGTTATTGGCTTACATTGATCAAGTCTATGAGTTTATCATTTCCTTAATGTTAAAAATAAACTTATCCTCAAGGTTAATTAGATGGTAATATGAATGAGAATAATGCACAAGCTGACAATAAGAAAACAACATGAAAATATGGACAAAATGTCCAAGAACACAGGTTTTTAGCCTAGGGGTCAAGTTTGGTTTGATAATTTGGGTATTTATATTTTATGCATATTTATTTGATTTGTTTAATATATTAATCAATTGTAATAAAATGTTTACAAAATAACATTTTAAGATTGTAATGCGAAAAATGAATATATGACAATACAAAAAATAATTAGGGTTTGTTTGGATCGAGTTTATTAGGAAGGAAGTATATTAAGAGGGAAGTGAATTAGAAAAGAGTAATAAAAAAATACATCAACGATATAAGTTTTTTAACAAAAAATAAAAAGAAATAATTACAAATGTAATTAATAATAAAAATAAAGATGCTATGGTAATTAAGATATCATGTCAATCTAAAAAAGATAATAAAAAAGAGTATGTAGCTAAGGAAATTCATTCTTGATACATGTAAAAGGACTTTTATGTAAGAAGATTTTCCAAAAGCAAATCTCAAACTTGCAAAGCTAGTATATCCGAGAGACCGGGACTTGCTTTGATAACATTGTTTAATATATATGTATATATACATATATGTATATACATATATATGTATATAAACACACATATATATGCACACACACACACACACACACACACACACACACATATATATATATGCTCAGAGTTTGGGTGAAAGGCAAGACAATCGCATGAAAGAATAAGGTATGCATACATGATGGAATTTAGAGCGGGAAACCATGATGGGCTTGTTTAGCTGAGCATGTTCATTAGTAGCTGAGATATGAGTGGTGACTTTGGATGCTTTCATTGACAAATCCACATTAATTATATATACTTATATTTATATAATTATTATCTTGCATATAATGATTAAAGGTAATCAAATGTTGCTTTACATATAATAATTATAAGCTACTCAGTGTTTCTTTGCATATAATAATTATAAGTAACTAAATATTGCTTTGCATATAATAAGTATAAGTAACCAAATATTTATTTGCATATAATGATTATAAATAATAAAATATTAATCTTCTTGCATATAATAATTATAAGCATTCAAACATTGCGTTGCTTATAAAAATTATAAGCAATCAAATATTTCTTTGCATATAATGATTATAAACAATAAAATATTAATTTGGTTGTCAATGCACATATGCCAAGGAATATTTGTAACTAAATTGCAATGAATTTATTTGGATATAAATACTTTTTAATAAATAAATTTAACATTTTTGCAATAAAATATTTAGATGTCAAAAGTCTAATTTCTTATAGTGAGTCATGGAGGTATGTTTTATTAAAACTGCTAGGTAGTGTTGACATGGTTTTGATCTTACATCGCCTAGTTTGGTGATGTGTTGGTAGATAAGTCTTATAGTCTTTTCCTCATAAGATGCATTTTGAAAGCTATGTGGGCACAGTTAATCCTGCAACTAGAGTGGATAATATCTTGTAGGGGTGACCCTCACTGGGCCTTGTTAAACAATAGTTGTTCAACAATAACACCTGAGTTAGTTTGGTATATTGTTTTTTGAAAACCGTGCAAGCCCAATGAATTTGATAAAATTATATACAAGGTAGATGTTTATTTCAACAATATAAGGAGAAAATTTTTAAATTTCTTAAGAATGTAAACTCAGCAATCTAGGAAAAGCAAAGGTCCAATGCTTTCTTGTCCAAACCCTAGGTGCAAAAGTTGCAACGACACTAGTTGGGCGCACGTACTTTTCGAAAAGAAAAGAAAGAAAGTCCAAAGATGGTATGTCTCAGCCTGAAGTCCACGAGATGCACAATCTTTTCAACTTAATTTAATTTTTTAAAAAAACCTTAATTAGAAAATAAAATTTACTAGTGGGCCAATATTAGATGAAAATATTAAAATTGAATGTTTAATGATAACGATATTTATTTTAGCAAAAATCTTATTTGATACTTTTCTAATTATGAAGACATATTCTTTTGGTATGATCTAAATTAACAGCATCCACTTGCAGAGTTTTTCTTTTATTCATCTTGGTGGATCGATCTAAACAGGAAAACCAAATCTTTCCATTTACTGCCAAAATCTACCAATTAGTAAATGAGACTTCAGGATGAATTCCAAACGCGGCATGGTTGGGTATGTCTAAACGAATCTAGGAATATTCACTGTCATATTAAAAACGTGGCTTGACCTTGTTCCGTTTGGGAACAAGGAAGAAATATTATTATTAGTATTAGTATTAGTATCTTAATTATATACTTAATTGGGCCATAGACACAGACACAGAAATAATGTTATGATCTTTATATTCATCCTCAAATAAGATAAATTTTTGCAGTTCACTCTTTTAGGAAAAGTTGCCGTGGATTAGGCAATGAAAATACCCTTCACCAAATCTACCGGTCGTCCTTTGGAGTTGGGGGGTATTCCAGTTGCCGACTGCTCTGTTTCGCCCAAACACATGCTTGCCTAATGTGTTACACATGCTAAAACAAAACCTTTGCTCCATGCCAACATTCTACTATCAAGGAGGCCCAAAGGTCAATCTTTATACCAAGATAGCCCCTTTGATTGACAGCTATCCACCACAAGAGATGTGATGGCAACTGATCACTTTAACCGGTTCCTCAAAACACCTTCGTGGAACAGGTTCACGTGGGGCCTCCAGGATGATCATCTAAAATTCATCCTATTCATGGTGTTTAATAAAATACATTTATATAGAAACATGATAATTATTTTCATTAAAGCATCATTTGGGCCCCTAAATTTCAATGAGTTTTATAATAAATATAACTCTATTAAGATTTTTACATTTTGAATGCCTCACATGCATCTTTGATTGAGATGATTTTAAGCTTCATTGTTAAGGCTATGTATTTGCATTAGCTAACACCTCCTTCACACCTTTGCTAGACTGATGTGATATCTTAATAATCATAACAATCCTGCACTTTTATATAATCATCTATATTTTAAATTATTTTTTATAGTTTTCATTGAAACCCTATATTTCTACTCCACTTTTCTAACACAATTTTCAAGATAATGCACTTGCATTACTAACATGCCCCTTATACATCTCATCCAAACGGAGCCTAAATTAATAATCATAATCACCATGAATGAAATGAATTTAAAAAAACATCTTGATAGGCCCCACATGAAGTAATTCCACAAATGTGTTTTGAGGAACTGTTTACAAGGGATTTGAAAGGTGATGATACATTGTTGTCCTATTATTTTGAATTCTTTCTAACGATTTAACTATAAATTTAAACTAACCCTTGTATTTATTTTCACACATTTTTTTCTGATATCCAAATTTATTTTAATTAGAGATTTAGGTGAGCTCTAAGGATGGAAATAGCTAATAGTACATGCTTGTTTTCATGATTTTAGCATCCTAAAAAAGAATAGGAAAATAAGTTTTGATTGATAAGTAGTTCAATTAAATTATAGACAATCTAACTAAATGTTTGCACTAACAACTTGAAATAATTTTAATTTTTTCCCTATAATATAAAATTTTTTGAATGGTTATATTTCTCAAAATGATTTCTCATGTCTTGAATAAGTAAATGGTTCTAAATATAAAGGATGACTCACACTAATCCCAGCCTTTTGGTAAATCCAAAACTTAATACTGAATCGTTATAATATTTTGAATTCTGAAAATGATATTAGCTAAAAGGAGATTAATGTGAGCAGAGAAGCGAAAAAATATAAATTATATAATATTTTAAAATAAATAATAAAATAATAGGCCTTTTAAAATTAATCATAAAATAATAAGTTTGAAGATGGCTTGACAACTGCCTACAACCCACAGGTGCAAAACTGTAGGTTTGCCAGCACCGAGTGTCTCATGAAACCACGTGAATTTCTAATAAGTTGATTTTTACACGCAGTTAAATATATAAAAATAAATAACATGATTGATTTTTATTTAATAAAAATATTATAAAATTTTCATTATTTGAAGTATATTTACTGATCATCATACGCATTAATTGTGTATACAATGCGTATGGTGTAATGTGTATAATTAGTTTCTACACAAAAGGTGAGGTGGAGACCTGAGGATGTCAACAGAACATTGTTCAACGCGGCGAATGAGAGAGTAGCCGTTTTCTTGTAGAAGGCACGTGCGTCTCTGACAAAAAAAAGGCTTTTTGGAATGAGCTGAGCGAGCGAGTAAAAGGGTAATCAGCGGAGAAGCGGATCCTCTTCCACTATAATCGTGTCAGATAAAATGTTTTAAATAATATTTAAAATTTTATTATTAACAATTATTCTAATATAATATTCAGATAAGCCGCAATAAAAAATGGGAGAGGATGGTTTTCCATCATTGAGATTATTTTAAAACTACGTGTGACCATTTACTTAGCTTAAAATTTAACTTATATTTATTATTAATATTTATATTATGCGATGAACGAACGTAAAGTGCAATATTGGTTAGACATTCAAAAGGTTTAAAGACATACTGTATATTATAATAATATTATAATTGTAAAAAATGTTACTAATAAACAGACCGTCTTACTTATTTTGTAAGTATTTTTATTATTTATAAATTAATTTTATTAAAAAATTTTGCCTGGTCATTATATATAAAATTCGTAAGAGTGTTGATAAATACTCTTATTATTGGTGAGACCTATTTGAATTTTTTATCAGAATAATCTTTAATATATTAACTTAAAATTTATAATACGCAATAATGATACTTTTGAATTTTACTAAAATATCTCTGTTTATAAAAAAATAGAAGGATACATGCTATCCATAGTACATTTAGGATGTATTTGATAACAAAGAAAAAAAGGTGAAATTTTTTTTTTAATTTTTTTTACATATTTCGATGTGATTTGATATCTTAATTACCTTACAACTCTTCTTTTTTTCAATATTGTTAATATTTCTAATTATTATTTTACATCTTTTTATATAAAAAACCTATTTATTTACTTTATTTTTATCCTTCATTTTATATCTTTTTATATAAAAAACCTACTTAGTTGCTTTATTTTTTATATCATTATCCTTAATGACATTACATCATTTCACTTTTTTCCTCCTCACTCTTTCACTTTTTCCCTACATCTTTTCTCTATTCACACTTAATAAATATTTTTTAAATAAAAATTTTAAAAAGTTAATAGATATGAAATCTGCTATATAACTTTATTTTAAACTCTTTTTAGCTCTCTATGCTTAAAAGGATGCTTACTAAACCCGCCAGAGTAAAACGTGCGTCATGCGATATTCAGTTATATCAACCCACCCGCTCAATTAGTTTATAATAAAACAATTCTATTCGTATTAAAAATAATCTAAATCAAATAATTAGGCGAACTAACGGAAAAAAGCATAAGTTGAAATATTTATTTAAAAAATGATAGAACCTACTTTTTTAGTTAAAAAGAAATTTTATTATTTATTTATTCAATCAAGAAATATATATTTAATGATTTAGATTATATATATAATATGATAGAAATCATATATAATCATAATATAATTTTAAATATGAAAACACTCTTTTTTCATATTTTTTTTACCATGGCCCACTTGATTGTACGATTTAGATGATTTTTAATGTAAATGGAACATTTTATATTTTAAATTACATGATAACGCAAGCGCTTCCGGCGTCAAAGCGACCAAAGTCCGGCTGGAGCGCATAGTCTATCACTCCGGCTACAGAGTCGAAAAGTGGGCCACACGCCACACGCATTATGTACGAATCACATCCAAGCATTGTAGCCGGATGTGATGATTCATACAGAACGCATGCGGCCGACTTGTCACCCGACTCACCCAGTTACAGTCACAGCCGATCCTCCCACTGCCACGTCAGCAGAAGCGTGCTCCTTCGACGGACCGCTCTCTACGTGCCACGTGGCGACGTGCTTTTCGGGTCGTGAGAATAGGAATAAAACTGGGAGCTATTGCCTCTGTTTTAGCGCGCTTACTCCTCTCGCTTGCATGCAAACACAACAAAATACGATTACCGGTATGGAAGAGAGATGAAAATCTCTGAATCGTTACTTCTTTCTCTGCTAGTTTTATCTTCAGATCCGGCGGACGAGGAAAACTCACTGAAGATTCGCCATTTTTCTCGGCGTTCTCCCGGCGCTCTGTAAGCTATCTCTTCCTTTATCAACCTCTCTTGCAACTGAATTCCCCAGCAATCGCCAATGCTTCTGTCCACGTCCTGATACTTACCAAATCACCACCAATTGAAATGGAAGATTGATTCTCTATCGAATTGCTGCTTTTTCCGATTTGGTATGGATCCAGCATGCGACTTCTGCTGCGTGAAGAGAGCGGTGGTCTATTGCCGATCCGACACTGCTCGCCTCTGCCTCTCCTGTGATGAAAGCATACACTCAGCGAACACGCTCTCCCGTCGGCACCTCCGTTCGCTCATCTGTAATAGGTGCGGCTCGGAGGCGGCCATCGTTAGGTGCTTGGACGACAAGGTCTCCCTCTGCGAGAAGTGCGAGGGGACGAGTTGCGTGGGTCAAGCCGCCCCTCACCGGCGTCAACCAGTGAATTTTTACTCGGAGTGCCCGTCTCTCGCGGACCTCTCACGGATGTGGTCTTCCCTGATTGATCCTGAGGATTTGAAACAGGCGGATTCTAGTTTGACCCCTGGCCCGGGAATGGTCGCAGCAAATGGGAGTTTTACCGGCAACTCATGGATGCAGATGGAGAAAGGAAGTTCGGCCAGGCTGAGTAATTTGGATTCATTGCATATTGCGTCGAATGTGAATTTGATGGCTTCTGGTGGAGATCAGCACGTGCCAGACCCTCCAAAGGTGAAATTTTAACCTGATTATGCCTCCTAAGCTCCTTCAAAATTTCGGTTTTACGACTTTCATGATAATTGCTTGAATGCTCTGAAATGATTGATTGATAGATGGCATGTGAGATATAGATATTTGTTGCAATAATCTCTTTTCAAGTCCGGATTCCAGGGCTTGGTTTATCACTTGATTGAATCTTCAGAGAATGATCGTGGTATGTATTTCGTGCAGGCGGGCTATGCTCCTTTGAAAGACACAGGGCAATTCCATGATGGTGTTGATGATTTTGATATAGGTTTTAACATTGATGATATTGATTGTAATTTGGGAAAATATGATTTGTTTGGCTGTGTCAAAACTGAGCCAATATATCATTCTGAGGATGCACGAATGGACTGCCTATTCATGGATAACAGCTTTTCCGTTAACGATTCAAGCAGTTCAAATGAAAATGTCCGAGAGGTTTGCTTAATTTCTTAATGCAGTTTAGTTTTCATTTTCGGCTCAATAGTTTCCATCCTTAACAGAAACTCCTGTTTCATTTCAGTGTTTTATTGCAAGAATTTTGCCTCAAATTCATTCATTCTCCGAATTCAGTTACATTTTATTGAAGTTCTTTTCATTCTTGTTTATCTACCAGTTGATCTTCTGCATTTCCTTTTTTATTTCACATCTATGATTCGTATGGATCTGAATGCATTTACATGTAGTCTACACATTTTGTCACTATCAACTTTCAATTGATGGCTAAATGTTCCTCCTCTTTTAAAAGTATTCTGCTGTTCACAAAGTTATTATGTTGGATGAGTAACTCAAAAAACCTTGAAACATGAAGAAATGAAGAAAGTTTTTGAGTTTCTTATTGTTCTTGACAAGAAAGTAGCCTTTTCTTTAAGTTTTCATTAGAAAATAAGAGTGATTATGAGACTCAACAAACTCCTTTCGAAGGAATGTAATTTGGCTACTTTCATTTCATGAGACTAATTGTGATAGTTACACAACCCTGTTAACAAACCAAAGGGATACCTCAAAAATCTAAGGCTGTCTATCTTTTAAGAATTTGGTTAGATGAAGCTGCTCGGATATGATAAAGATTTGCAATTAGTGAATCAGGATATTTCATTAATGCTAGTTTAATGAGGCTGCTTTGAACTGACTGTAAAAGGTCATACCTGTCTAAGGGAATCGCTATGTAAACTTTGATGCCAGCATTTTTTTTCTTTGAAATTTTTGCATTAATGTAAGTCTAGAACATGTAACAAGACAAATGGATCTAATTATAAATTTTGTTAGAAGCAGATTATTCACAAACATTTGCAATCTCAGCTTCAGGGCGCTGGCCTTGATTGTGGATATCCCTGAACATCTCTCAATTTCATTGGAAATCTTGATAAATCGATGTCTCCATAAATGTGCCTTTCATAGTACATAAAACAAGTTTTTCATGGGTAAAAGTTACCAGAATCATGCATTAATAGCTCATAACAGGTATAGTAGCTTTTTACCTCCTTTTTTCTCTATCAGGCATCTTTTTCAGTCTCACATGATGGCTTGGGTCTTCAATCTTCCCATGTTCCTGGGACAGTCGGTGCAATTCAAGCTGCTGCTGGTGGCGCTGGTAGAGTTCTGTTCAATCCCTATGCTGATAGGAACTTCAGCCTCAGTTTCCCTCTGATACAAATACAGTCAAACAAGTCACTTTCAGTCTCCGACCACACTGGTGAGAGTAGTGCAACTGATTATCAGGACTGTGAGGTATCTCCAAGGTTTCTAACTGAAGTACCTTGGGATTCAAACATAGAAGCTCCTAGCCCGCAAGCCAGGGACAAAGCAAAGATGAGATACAAAGAGAAAAAGAAAACCCGGATGTACGTCTTTCAATCGACGTTAATATGCTTGTTTTTCTATTTCCAGTTAATAATCATGTCACCTACCAAGCTTCTACACAAAATGTGTTGTTCTCATCTTTAGATATCATAGTTATCATTATTATTATTATTTATCAAAATCTCCCTATGCAATGGATGCTAACTGAAGCAAGACAAATTCATCTAGCTGGCAAATAAACAGAACCATAGCTTTTTAAAATGGTTTAATAGCATCTAGCTTCCTCACTTCAGGGCATGCTTGGGTTACTTTTAAGAATTGAATAATCTAATTATAATTAGGATACTACATTTTGGATGCCATGGTTAAATAAATTATTGACTATAGTTTAGATCCTATCTAAATTGAATCTCTACTTCAAGAATATGTTGCATTATATAAAATTTTACCAGTAGAACTATGTGAAGCAGGTTTCTGTAACGAATTTCTAAAAAAGAACTTACAAATTTCAAAAAGTAAACTAATACAATAGAATCCAGACAACAAAGAAGATTGGTGAATCTGGTTCTCAAGATCGCATTGCTGTTCCTTAGATAAATAATCTGCCCATCACATTTATCAAGTGGACCTAACCTGTGTAAAGCAATAAATGGCTAGAAAGACAAATGTTTTACATAATAAACGAGCCTCCAATTAGAGTTGGATAATCTCAGTGCTAGGTAAGATGCAAGTAGTTGTTGCCAGATAACTTCTACTGGCATATGTAGTTTGTTTGTATTTAACACTTGAGCAAACCTGCAGCACTAGCTTACCATGTAATCTCAATTAAAAGGTTGATTTTTTTTGTTTGTTTTTTTGTCTGTGAATATATCTTTGTGCTCGATCTAGTAGCCTAGAGTCAAGGTACTTGTGAGTATGCTATCTCAATACCAATCAAACCTACTTTGCTCTGAGGGTTTTGCTCAAGTCTCAAATAAATTCAAGGACACATTCAAAGAAATTCTAATCTTCTGTTGGAATGATTTGTGGACTCGAACAACTATCCTTGCTGAACCTAGTAGGATAGCAATGACCACTCAATCGCTCAAATGCTTGGGGCTAATTGAAGGAAAGCCCTTTACTACTGTTCGCTTATACCAAGGATAGCACTAGTTAAGACCACTAGGATACCTATAGAATACAAATATAATACATATACATACATACATGTGGGTACACATACACACACACACAGTCCTTTAGTAACTGCTTGATTTATTGATGAGGTAAGGGATTCAAATGGGAATGCACTTACCTTAATTAACCTAGTTTCCTTATAAATAAGAGGTTAAGAAAAGGCCAAGATGGAAATCAAGATTTCTCTAGTCCTTGTATCAAATAAAAAAAATCCAAAAGAGGCAAAAAAAGATAGCAGAGCAATTTTGTATTAGACTACTTGTCCCCTCTTAGTTAGATCTCCATTTAGAAGTGATTCTCTATGGTCGATCAATTATTCAAGTGGAGGACATTGTGATAGCATAAGAGTAGGCCCTAGATGGAAACTTGTCCAGTGATAGACTGCTGAGATGCAGTTTCTGTAGCTCCAAATTCGTCTTGCACTGAATTCATTTGTGGAAAATTGGTTCTTCGATAAAAGATTATTTACCCTAATTGGTTTTGACCTACCTATCTAACAATCATTGATATATGATATTTTTGTAGTTTTGGGAAACAGGTACGTTATGCTGCTCGTAAAGCAAGAGCAGATAGCAGAAAACGTGTCAAAGGTCGGTTTGTGAAGGCAAGTGAAGATTATGACTGCAATCCTATATCTCAACTCCAACATCCAACATTACCATGTCCTCTGTAATCGAATATGTGACAGTAACTCAACCTATGAAACATTGCCTCAAAAGATGTAGAAAAATATTGAAAGGACCTAGCTTTTGCTATGTTGGTTTTTTCCATGTAAGCTTTCAAGAAGGAATTCTACTGTTCTCCTGTTTCAGAATTCTTATAGTTGACATGTTCTGTCACCGAACTGGAGGTTTTCCCATCCTGTTGATGGTCTCCATATTTCCTCCTCTATTTTAAAGTTTGCTTAATAAGTTCATCTATTTTTTTAGTTTCTCACATTTTCATAGCAATCTAACATGTGAAAAGTTTGATATCATGCAGGAAATGATGTTTATGAACATCTTATCCACAACTAGTTGCATGTGAGATGTTCTATTCTTATCCTTGATGAGGCTTGGAAATCAAGCATTTAGTCTCAACAATTGTCCTAATTGTCCACCCTCACATCACTACTGCTTAAGGATAACATAGTGGCTACAATCCTAAAAAATTATGTCGCTGTGCTCATTTTCATTTTTATTACACCAGTCCAAATATACTTAATATCTCAAATGGTCTACTTAATTATTTCTTATCTCATCACGTACTCACGGTTATATTTGCCCTCCAAGGTGGCACAATTGGTTGGTTAGTAAATACATGTGTAGGATGTAAAACAAAATAGCATTTTTTTCATACATGTACTTCTTAATTTTAGAATATAACTGCATTCCCATGCACGCCATAGAAAGTCAGATCTCTCATTACCATGGATAATACATTAGAGCAGTGAATATTAGCTTACAATTTTAAATTATAACTTACGAATTGGAAACCATAAATTATATAGAAAATTAAATTTGCTATGTATTTTCAAATTTTCAGGCCCATCCGACTGTCTAATTATCATATCTAATTAAATCTTTAAAATGTCACCAAAATATTAGTTTCCAAACAGCTTCTTATCAAGACCGTGGATGACCAATTGTTGTGATCAGATGGCCCTAAAACCTACGAGGTATGTGGTTAATTATTCCTTCTCTAGTTTCACTAAGTTTCAGCCCTTGATCATGGCCCATTTATGAACGGCGAAATTTTATTTAGGACCTAATTACATTGTTTCACTTTCTATGATTATCATATTCATGAGATACCTACCTTCCTCATTCGATTGCCCTGTTTCCATTGAATGTCCTCCCTAAATCATGTCTTAGGGTTTTACAATATTACAAATATTAAAAAATAGAAGTTAGAGAAGATGATTTGGATGAAAAAAATACCTAATTTAAGGTTTAAACATTCTCTAATATGCTCTTTCCCTTTTCTTTTCCTCATTTTTTCCTTTCCCTTTCCTTCTTTTTGCTCTCTTTCTTTCTTCTTTTCTCTCCTTCCTTTCTCTTCCCAACCGTTCCCAGCAACTCTCCCTTACAGAACTTGATATATATATATATATATATATATATATATATATGTTCCAAAAACTCATTATTTTAGTATCCTCTTATCTCTAATCGATTTTTGTGACTTTGGTTGCAATAAGATAATAGTCAAATAGATTTTTAATAATGAAATCCATTTTCGTTACTAATGTTGGTTTACTACCAGAAATCCATCGCTTTTCTTGTAGTGACTGTTGGGCCATTCGATAATGATGTTATGATATTATCCTCAACACAATGAAACTACCAGAAAATCAGAGTAATAAAGCTCCAAGCTCCAAATTTGAAAACACAACTTTCTGTGTTTAACAAGTGATATTTGAGCTAGGAATTTTGTTGATCTCTTTAAAATGGATGCCACTAGCCCTTACTGTTGATCTCTTTAACAGTCCAACTTGTGTGTGGGTGGGCGGGGGGTGCGGCGGGTTAGGGAAAGATAACATTATTCCCGTATTTTGAACACATGTCATAAAATTGGTAGGGAAAGATAACATTATTCCCTTATTTTGAACTCATATCATAAAATTAGTAGGAACTTGAGTTAGCGAGGAGGGGCAGAAAAGCTTCAAATTGTGAGCTGTAAATTCTACGAAAATACTTTTATCAGGGATTTTCATACAACTACAAGATGGAAACTATGAATGTTTAGCTAATGGGAGCAAAATTTATATGGAGATGGTACACTTAAAATCTTTTAACAAGCTGAATTGGAGAATTGGTAGGACATTCCTTGCTTTCTAATCCAATAAAGCTTCATTGAGCTACCAGTTGGTGGTATTACGTGGGGCTCCACAGCAGAGACGGTTATGCCATTCTTAGAACAATGTCAGGACCTTCCCAAGATTTACCCAACTCAACATTAGTCCTTTAAATGAAATTCCTAGATGTGTAGGTTGAGGATCTGTTGTAGATTCACTTCCAAGCATGAGAATGACGGACGATTGTTAGGTCTATCAATTGTGTTTCCTTGAACGCACGACACTCCAATTGGATCCACTTGAACTCATTAGTTTGGCAAGAGCTTACTAGTAAAGGGTCAATCAACTACTAAGCTTTTTGAAGTAACGTCGTGGTTTGTTGAGCCACCGTTGGGTATTCTTACACTATTAATGTGGTACCTCATTCAAGGAACACTTTTAACCCACTGCATCATTATAGCTTCTTGGATCAAAGGTTGAAACTAATAAGAATAAGACAGAATAGGAAAAATACTTGTTAATTATGTAATTTTAGCTTTTGCCATCTTCCATTGAACTTTCTGCATCTTTTGCCAATATATTAACATGTCCTTCCTCTGAAAACATTAAAAAAAAGGCATGAGCTTAAAGCTCAGTAAGTAAACAACTTTTTAGTAAAATATAACCTCAATACTTTTCTTTAAAACTTAATCATCCTATTTTCAATTTCATCTTTCAAGATTTGAAAACAATACGAATATACATCACTTGTTTATATGCAATAATACCAATGCAAATTTATATGCATGCATGCCATGCATATTTCATTGAATGTATATTTCACTCAATGTTGGGTACCCTTTCAATGAGCATTGGTTTGAATCACTTTAGCTCCGATGAGCTTTCTTAACAATCATTGTAGTCCCAGGCTTAGCGATCACTCCAACAGTGATCCAGTTTGACTAATCGGCTTTTCCAATAATTCCCACACACAAACATTCATCATGCAACTCATTTATGCATTATGTTCAATGCATATTCCTTATAGTTATGCTCAAAATGTTTCATGCTTTCAAAATCTTATTTTTGCAAAATATAAAATATATCCAATTTCATCAAATTTACTTATAATAATATATTTAAAGAAATAATTTCCATATAGTCTGAATTAATTATCAAAGCCTCAAACCTCATGAGAACATTAAACATAATTTTAACAAAATATTTTTATTATGGAATCAACTCATATCATAAACAGTTTCTAAGCTATCATTTTAAAATGAAATATTTCATAAATCATTATATTTGGCTTTGCTCTTCATCTGCTTTCAAAAATTGCTTATCTTTTCCTTTTCTTTTATTTTTCTAGTGATATCCCACATTACTCAGGTCGGGAGGAGGAGGGAAGGGAGTTCTGATATTTACATGTGAGCCTCGTGGAAACCTATTAAGGCTCCTTTTGTGGGGGTTAGATGGGCATCAACCACAGATGGGCAAAGCCGTAAGACTATGATGGTCCAAAGAGGATAATACTTCAACAATGTGACCACAGGCTGTTACAAATGGTATTAGAGCTAACCCCCGAAAGTCTAAGAATGAGAATGTGTCTAGTGAGGATGCTGAAGCCCTAGAGGGGGTGGAAAGTGTGATATTCTACAGGAGAGGAGTTTTGACATTTATATGTAGGCCTTGTAGAAACCTATTGAGGTACCTTTTGTAGGGGTCATATGAGCATTAACTATAGAGGGGCAAAGCCGTAAGGACTGTAATGGTCTCAAGTGGACAATACTTCAACAGTGTGGCCATAGGCTGTTATATTTCCTTTTCCTTTCTATTTCTTTCTTCCAGTTCTTGCTATCAATTTTCTATAACTTGTTAGAAGTCTGGAAATGGAAAACCCATTTTAGTTTTTTTGAAACCATTTCCGTTGATCGTGGCTACTAGCAAACGCATCTCCAGCTATTGCGATTGATTATGACCTGTATCTGGCAAAACCCATCTCCAATTAGAACAATTGCTTCCATTACTGACCAGAAAGACACCAAACTCTCCCTTGCTAATATCAAAAAAGGGTAAGCCTTTGTAACACCTGTGGTGTTAAATTTTGATAATTATATGTTGATTAATAAAAAATTTAATTTAAAAGGAATTAATGCAAGTATAAGTATGATAGAACAAATTGCAAGTGAATGCAATTAAAATTTTGATTTAATTTTTCATTATTTAAGGGAGTAAAATATAAAAATTATATCATTATTATGTAAAAAAATAATGGTAAATAAATGAGAAAAAGAAAATATGAGAAAAAAGTAAAAAATATGGTTTAAAATGATGAAATGAGGGGCAGCAGGTTAGTGTCGCGACACAAAAACTCAATGTCGTGACACAGAAAGGCAATGTCGCAACACAGGTTTTCTATGTCGCGACACTGAGTAGTCAACAAAGTCTGTGTCATGACACAGGTTTTTAATGTCGCAACACTGGCTTTGTGACATGTCGGAGTACCAGAAAAATGCAACTTTTTAAACCTAAATCCCATTCTGTTTTCATTTATATCCATCCTATTTCTTCTCATATGTTCCAAACTTCACGCCCCAACCCCGTTTAGCTTTGTTTTTTACCCATTTAGCTAGAAAATTATCTTACCTAACTAAAAAAACTTGTGATCTTTCAGTTAAACCCAATTTTCACCCATTTGAACCGTGAAAAATGATAGAAAATGGAAGAAACATTGGATTTCTCCCAAATGGATGGAGCCACATTGAGTTGGGAGCTTGGTCCTTCGTTTGGGAAGGACTACTACGCTCGTAAGCGATAGTAAGTTCGATTTCTCAACTGAATCTCAAATTTTAGATTTTAGGGTTTTGAGAAAAAATGAATTTTTTGGCTTAAATTGATGCATGTGCTTATAAATTCAAGGGGAAATGATCTAATAAAGTAATTATTATGATTTGGCCTGAGAAATTTTGGATTTTGTATGATTAGGATTTTTGTGAATAGCAAAAATTGGGAATTTTCTAAATTTTGTTAAATTAATCATGTGATAAATGATTAATGACATGATTAGTATATTTTAGAACATGTACGTAGTGATTTGGATTAGTGAAATTGAGTTTTCGGCTATGCCCTAATTAGGGTTTAAAGAGGATTTTTGCGAATAGGCTATGTAAGGCATGAATTGAATAACCCAAAAAGCTTAATTGAGTTATTTATATGTTGCTGAAATGCTAATCATGTGAGATATTAGATAAATATGTCAGACAAAAAGGTTTCTTATGATAATTGTGAATAAACCCTAAGTTAAATGGTGTTTATCATATGTTTGATGATTTTAGCCCGAGATTGGCTATAAATGATGTATTATAATTGGCATTAGCTCTGTACAGGATGATTTGAGAAGAATGAAAAGATAGAGTTTGAGAGAAAAGTGGTTTGGAGCTAAAGGCCTAAGGTAAGTAGACGGTTCCCTTTTATAATTTGAATGTATGGATGAGAATAGTGGTTATCCTATATTTGCTCCAGGCATATATGTTTTGGATGAGAGATTATGGATATCCCATATTGGTGTAAATTAATGTGTATTTGTTATGATTAATGAACGTTGAGGATAGAGAATATCTCTTAGATGACAATGATGTGTTTGCCAGATAGGATGAATAGATGAATGCTAGGGATTTGAAATATCCCATAGTTGAATTGGTCTATGACATAGACATGTGAATGTTTGGGATAGAAAGTATCCCAGGTGATTATGGGGATAGAGCATATCCCAGATTTTTAAACTTATTCTTGTATATAGATGTCTAAATACAAAAGAATTAAGAATATCCTAATGATATATGTATATGAGCATATGTATGTTTATTATATATATATATATATGGGTGTGGATATGATTTACTTGAGGTTATGTATATTTGATTAATAGGGATAATAAGTATCCCAAATTAAGTACGATGTTGTTATAATACAGATAATGAAATTGATAGGGAATAATATGTATTCCCTGATTGTGTTTAAAATTATGTTTGTATCGATCATGAGTGATGGAAATAAAGATTATCTCATAAATGGAATGATTGAATATTAGATATGGGAATATGTATGTGTGTGTGTATGGGTGAAATGGAAAGCATTTCATAAGTTATTTATAGTGCCGGAATGGCATAATTATGAGGTTATGCCTATATGGTATAGTTTATATGTGTGGTGTCTGTATGACACCTAGTTTGGTCTGTTGAGCCAAAGTGACTTGGATGTAATGTGAAGTGCCGGGATGACATTGTATATTAATATATGGTTGAATGACGTAAGATGTGTATAAACAGAATGAGGCAGATGAACCCCATGATATGATTGCCTTGGGTTGTGCATCTCAGGATGAGATGAGAATGGTTTAAATTTGAATTATGTTGTATTTGATACATGTTCTGGGTTAGAACATGTTTTTATAATTAATTATTATTTTATTTTATCTATACTACTTACTAAGTTGCCCGGAATTATGCCTTCTTGTGTTAAGCTTTTAGCTGACAGATCAGGTAAAGAATCTCAACTAAGGATTGGGACGGATAAGCGAGATTAGAGGACAATTGATGGTATAAGAAAGCAATGAGATTAGAATCCCATTGAAATTTATAAATTATTATTTAATTCTGAGATTGTATGATTATATTTTATTTTAAATGATGTAAACTAAATGTATGATATGTCATAGTAAATCATTTAAGTATAAGATTTTATGTAGATTTGTATTAATCTAAGGTAATGTATTGCCATCACAAAATGGTTCCGATCTTAGGAGGAGTTGTGAGTATGAGTGTGAGATTGTGTAAATATAATTGTTGTGTTATAGTCATAAAAATATATATTTTATTTAATTTTATACATGTATAACAGGTATAAATGTCCTTAATATAGGGTAGATTCTGTTGAATTTGAGGCAGGACATTTTCCTTAAAATTAGAAAATTGGTGAGAGTATGGTAAGATTTCTCTTAAGAAGAAGGAAAATTGTAGCATTCCACCTCAACTCCAATGTGGCGTGGTTAAAACTTATAGGGTGGGGGTGCGAGGCGTTACAGCCTTCCTTCTAACAATGGTTTGCAACACTTCTCAGATTTGCTATCTTAACAATGATTTGCAGCAGATTATATAACTATCCCTCTTCAAAAACCACCTATTAAACTCCTCTTCTTGGATTACATAGCTACCCATCTTCAAAAACCCATCTGAAGCTATAATCCCTTTTCAAGCTACCGTGTCACATCTCCTCCATCCGTGGATTGCCGCCATCTTTGTATCATTCCTTACCCTCTCTCTCTCTCTCTCTCTCTCTCTCTCTCTCTCTCGTGCCCACGCTGGATGCCGAATCTCCTGAGAGAAGATAGGGCCAAAATTGATATTTTATGATTATATTTTTACTTTAGTTCATTATATAAGATACACATTCACTTCTATTTAACACCTTTTATAATTCCTTTTCGCCTTGTAAACCATTCATATCATATATTTATTTATCACCAACTTACTCCTAAAGTTTCATGGTCATCTGACTTGCCATCACCATGATTTAAGCCTTAAGAGTTACCATGAGCACTTATAATTTTTCATCATTATTTTACTGAAATCCATTATTCTATTTAAAAGTTCACCCATTCACATATAATAAAGGTTTCTGTAAATTTTTATCTTAATTGAACTTCAATTGATATTGATTTAAGCATTTGAAAATCAATGGAAACACTTTAGAATCTATACACCTTAATTCATGCCTTATTTCTCACTTTAATAATTGAACTCATATTTAGAGACCTAAAATGAAAAATTCAATCCAACCATTAGATTCCTAACATATGAAAATTGTATAAAAGTGTTGTCCTTTTTTCATTTTAGATTTTTCATATATTGATTTCCATTAAAATACATTTAAAATACATTTTAGACTATTAAACCTATTAATTTTTACTATTTCAATTATATCTTCAAATATGATCATTGTTTTCTAAATTCAACCATCCATATTGAAGTTCATGATATTCTCTATCGTTCCATAAAATTTGAGCTTAATCCAACTATAAGATTGAGAGATACGGGCCCTCATAAATGGACGTACTAAAATGTGCCACCGCATTCATCACTTGTGGTCATGCGTACGACATGTGTCTCTGCCACGTGTCGTAACGCCATTCATGACTTATTCTTCCTATGCCCAAGACATACATCCACAGCCCCATCCCCTTCTACCTGCACAACTGGGCTTGGTTAGGCTTAAGCCTATTACTACAACCTAAGCCTACTACTATAGTTCTAGTTATTGCCAGCCCAGCTATTGGCCTAAGTCCATGGCCAACCAATCCCACTAGCCAGCTACCAGTCAACGGCTGATCAATGACCAGTTAACGACTGGTCATACCATCAAATTATATATATATATATATATATATATATTAAACGG